>OVAO01000138.1:0-27893 GCA_900406285.1 Biscutella auriculata
CTTCATCTATTTTAACCAATCAAATATCATACTGCATAATATTAATGGTTTTTAGCAATAAATTTTTGCATTGAAAATCAAAAACATCACTTGTAATGAAATAAAAATAAAAACCTAAAACATCAATTATATAGAAACAGAGGGAATATGTACTCCAGTAGTATAACATTTAGTCAAAGATTACAGAATCAACAATTAAAAAAGATGATTACATATAAACCCTTATTAAATATTTAAAGCGAGGAAAATCGATGTGAACACGGAAACTGAACATTCCTTTCTACAACGTGCAACACGAAATTTTGATTTCGTGAAAAAAAAAGTATCACAATCCCATAAGAAATTAAATAAAAAAAAAGTGGAAATTTGTAGAAAAGTCAATCTCCATATCATTATGAAGGTTTGAAACAGAACTCATAATTTCCTTTAACAAAAGATCATTTGTCTTTCCTTACAGCATATTGTAATTAGTCGGTCACTTTAAGCCAGAATTTGACAAAGAATTTTATGAGAAAACGTGATTTAAGGGACCATTTAAAGGAATGCATGTGACAAAGAATTTGCCATCTCCGGTCAAAAATGAAGAGAAAAGAAAAAGAGGTGACCATATATACGTAAGGACACTATAATAAGTAAATATTACTAAATAACTCTTTCTTGGTCGGTGCATACTAAAATGTAGATTCGTTCACAATAGATTTAAAGGACCATTTAAAGGAATCCATGAAGTCTTATTCTTAGTGCATACCCAATTGAAAGATGTAGAAATATGTTTTGAAAGAGAGAGAGAGAAAAGAGGGCCTCTTCTATTATATAATGATTAAAAAAAATAGAATCATTTGTTCTGACGCGAACAAGANTTCCTCCGGTGACCATATATACGTAAGGATAATAAGTAAATATTAGTAAATAACTCTTTCTTGGTCGGTGCATACTAAAATGTAGATTCGTTCACAATAGATTTAAGGGACCATTTAAAGGAATCCATGAAGTCTTATTCTTAGTGCATACCCAATTGAAAGATGTAGAAATATGTTTTGAAAGAGAGAGAGAGAGAAAAGAGGGTCTCTTCTATTATATAATGATTAAAAAAAATAGAATCATTTGTTCTGACGCGAACAAGAATAACAAAGGTTTTTTGCATACAAGTCTTAGTTTACAAGCTATGTATGAGTCACTCAGACCTCTCTTTCTCATCCAACAAGTGTTCAGTCCCGAGAGCTTTGCATCAGCTCGAACCACTACAAAAACAAAAACAAAAACAAAAAAAGTTGACATTTTATCACATTCCCAAGTATTTTTTACAATNGCAGCAAAAACAAAAACAAAAAAAGTTGACATTTTATCACATTCCCAAGTATTTTTTACAATGATTATCTTCTTTCCCAAAACAGAAAAATGGATAATGGACAATGTTACCTGTCTCAAGACATCACCAAGTGTTCTAGGTAAGGCTTCAATATCTCTAAGCACAATGTAGTATGGGAAGGGGAAGGAATCCATATATATCATTTTCTTTAGATCTCTACCTCCCTCGTATACATACTCCTGTTTACAAAACAAAAAGAAACAAAACTAGCTTCATGACCAACTAGTTTCAGTCTCATAATCAATGTCATTGATAGCAAGAATGGACAAAACATACCGCTAAATTCAGAACGGATTGTTCTCCGTTATCGAGAAGAAGATATACCACCATACGTTTCTGCTGGAGGAATTTTCTCACGGATCGTTTCAATTTCTCTCGCTCATGGAACTTTCCATCGCCGATGATTAGTACAAGTTGTTGAAGCGGGTTGCTCCCGGAAGTCTGTCGTCTCGTACTGGCCATACTCTCAAGCATTTCATTCATGTTTCTCAGTAGATTGACGACTGGTTCATCTTCAATGAGATTTTCTTGTTTAAATGTTAAACCTGAGATCATCTGCATCACAGATGACAAAAGAAAATGTTTTAGAACCAATCAGAAAATCCACAGTGCGACACCTCGGAGGCTGGGACTGAAAGGTTTTATGGCTACTAACCTTAATACCGGCTTCTGTAGTGAAAGACTGACCAAAATCATGTAACATCTTTATGCTTCCTTTCTTCCCGAAACTTGCAACAGCTAAACTTCCCATCTCAAGCTGAGACATAGCTCGGCACACAGTTGCCAAAGCTCTAACTGCAAAATCGCTACAGCCACCTTCTGACATGCTACGCGAATCATCCACAGCTATAACAACTTGGTAATCACGTTTGTTTGGTTTTGTCCTCCTGAGCCAAATTTTATCTTTTCGGTAGTGACTTGCTATGTACGGAATAACCTTTTTCATGTTGATCCTTTTACCCGTTCTGTAATCACCACTGAGCTTGCTAGCAAGTGTGGGTTCTAAGATAAGACGTAGTTGCTCTGCAAGCTCCTGAGACAGTTTTGCAGTAAGCAGCTCACATCTCCTCCAAAGACCAACTGCATTACATCTCGCATCAGGATCTTCTTCATTATCCTGTTCGTTTTCCGAGTCCTTTTCAGTGACCTGCATCCACTCCGGATTACATGCATCTTGCCCCACAAAGGTATGGTCCACAGAGACCTTTGAGTCTATCATGCCGTTACCATCATCAAAGTTCCGAACAGGAGAATTCTCTAGGTGGGTCGTGTCTGTATCTGGTTCTTGGACCTGTTCAGTGATGCCATTCCTAATAGACGGTTTTGATTGGACAGCAGGTTTGTTTTCGGGGTTAGTATCATCAATATCCATCGGAGAGACTTTATCCTCGTTACCTGCGAGCTTTTCTTCCTCGGATTCACCCTCTCTCATATTTGTGTTCACTTGCTCAGGCAACGCAGGTCCTAGCGCTTGGGAAGTTCCTGCATCAAACTGAGAAGCATATCCATATTCACTAGCATCAGGGTCTTCCACCTCATTTTCAGCCTCTTGCTTTTCTCCAAGGTCAGAGGAGATTCTAACTCTTTCTTTCCATTCCTTCAAGGCATCACCAACGTTCCTATAAGGATTCACCTTTGTTTGTTGAGCAGTAGATGACTCGTTTTGAGGAAACTCCTTCGGTACGTTGTCCGTCAATGTCTCACCACTGGCTAAGCTAGTCATCATGAGGTTCATCTCAGTGTTACTACCAGGAGGCAGATCCATTGAATCTGTGAGTTCATCCGTAACACTGGTAGCAGACAAATTTTCTTGTGGCGCTGTACTTCCTGCCCCCAACACATTAGAACCATGAGGATTTTGTGAACCAGACTCCACGCCAGAAATATTATCATTACAGAAGTTTGGCTTCATATCCTCTGACATAACTTCACTCCGTTCAATTGGTTCAGTTTCCGATTTCTGTTCAAGATCATTTTCAGTATCTTCTTTATGTGGTGAATCACACACACCTTCAGCAACAGCTTCCATTGTTTCCTCAGCATGCTCTTGAGTTTCTTCATCATTGTCATCTTCCTCAGGATGTTTTTGATCTTCTGGGCAAGGTTCTTCCTGCTGATCTGCATCTTCCTTTTCGACATCATCTGTTTCATCAATCTCCATGTCATCATTAATCTGTTCATTTCCCACATCAGGAGTTAGTCCAGGTTGATCGGGAAGTGCTTCTTCCTTGGTCTGGATTTTATCTTCTAAATTTTCTGAGTCACCAACATTATCCTCATTGGCGTTCTCATCGTTTCCTTCCTCCAGTTTGTCAGATGTATTGGACTCCTCAGGTTCATCGGCAGTGTCGACATCATCATCATCCTTGGCTCTCAATTCCCTTGATCTCGTGTCCCTGTTGGCTACAGATGGTCCAGATTCATTCTTCTCATTCATATTTTCTGCCTCCTCATCTTCATCCTTGTCCCATGGTTTTTCATCAGCTTTTTCAGCATCTGGTCCTGCATCTCCTATTGCAGAGTCCAACTGTTCATCCCCGCTTTCTTCATCTTCCTTGTCTTCTTCCGAATCCTCACTAACACTATACTCTTTGCCATCAAATTCATCGCTCATCTCAATGCCTTTATTCTTACCCAGAAGATCATCCGGAGTATCTTTCTCTTTCTCTTCCTGCATAGCCAAGAGAAGAAAATATGTTGCGGTGAGATCCCATGCAAAATTAAGGAATGAGTGGGCAATAAGGAATATATGATATATACCTTCTTATCTGTGCCATGCAGTTGATCTTCGTCTTCTATTTGGTCACTTACATCTTTTTCCCCCTCACCATCTCCCATCCCTGTACCTTCTGCATCTTCCGTTTTTTCAGCTTTAGAGTCCTCGTTTTTGGAGATGCCAAATCCTTTTGTAAACAGATCGGCAAGAACACTTGCAAGGACATGGGTTATCAATGACACCTACAGACCAAAATTTGAAAAGAAGTACCAAATAATTATATTATATCCAGTAAAAAAACTCAGGTGTTGGCTGACTGGAATAAAATAGCAGACCTCTTCACCCTAACTACATGTTTGACATTAAAGAGGTAGTTGGAAGAACATTTATTCTGTTAAGGGGAACAGCTTTATACGACTACGACTATTGTCCCGAATGCCTTTGAAAGAACAGCATAAGATAAAAACATACCGTTTTGCTTATCGCCAAAAGCTCTTTGAGGCAACAATCGCCAAAGCTCAATAAGAGATCCGAAAATGCTTGAAGTTGCTTCAACTGGTTTCCAACACAAACTGACAGGACGCCCGATGAGTTCAACAGTTGTTCCTATGAAGATAGCGGTCTCAGTTCAAGCATGAAGTCAATAGAAAAATAACAATCCCATACTTAAATAGGCAATAACTTACGATGGAACCAAATATTTCTGTAAGCAGTTTGCATAGGTTATCAAGGTTCAGGTCATCTTCTGCCTTCTTAAACAGACGATCCCACATAGTAATCTTCAGTTCCTCTTCTTGAGAAACGCTTCCGTCTTTATAAGAACAAAGCTTTCCAATCACATCCTTAACATTCGCAACTATACTTGCAAGATTTTCTTCAAGAACAGATTGTTCCTTGGTTTCCATTCCAATTGATTGGTCTCCCACATTCAATAAGAAGTTCAGATTTTCAGCCAGCAATTTCCCCTGCACGAAATACATTTCTTAAATCTGATTCTAAGAACCCTAAACACAATCTATTTGCTAGGCTAGAATCTGGGAAAAGGTCAACAGAATCAACTCAGGTTGAATAAAGACAGGAATACCTCTTTAAACACTGGGGTAAAATGACTTAGAAGAACGTCTTTGACATAGTTTCTCTCATTGTTTTTACAGAAGGTTAAAATTTGATTCTCAAGCTCCGTAAGTTGACCAAAGTTCTGGTGTAGCAGCTGAACCATATGCTGTGTGACAAACTGATTAGGAAAGCTACTTGGTATGGTGGTAAAACCGTTGCAATCAAGTAGAAGCCTATCCAGCGAAGCCTGATGACAAACACATAATCAAACTACTGCAAGAAATGATAGACCAGAAAGATCAAAAAGAAGCGAAAGAATTCTGCACCTTTGAATTTTGAGCGACCACACTTAGATTTTCTATTAAGCTGAGCACACAATGGGATGAGATTTTAACATCTTGACAGGTTTCCAAGTGTGTACTTCCAATTGTTCTCAGTAAAGCCGACTCCTCAAGAAGCATTGCAGTAATGTTATCAAAGAGTTGCTGCCATGTCAAAAAAAGTATCAGCTTAACTCAGTGTTGTTGCAACAGAGACCAGAGCACATCATTCAAACTAGAAAGCGGAAATACCTTCTGTAGCCACAAGCAATCGAAGATAGCATGTTGATTTGGAGGAAAACTGAATACAAAATCACCCTTTCTGTCCACACCAACTGAATTCCCAAGTAACTTCTCTAAAGATAAAACACATTGGCGAAATCGATTTAGAAGTTCAGCGAAGCCATAAGCACTTTTCCTTTGCTGCCGTTGAATTTCCACAAGATGGTTGAGAAATGAGATTGACCGCTTAACCTATTAACATAGGAAATTAGTGAGAAACAACTGGTAAAACAAGACTCAGAGAAGCCCATATATAAATTACAAACACCAGAGTCTTACCTGCTCAGATGTAACATCCGAGTGTTTTCGGTCAATGTTTAATATGAGTTGCACTGAAGCCAAGCTCTTAAAATAAAACTCATTTGCTACTCTCCACTCAACCAGTGAATTTTCCTTGTTTTGATTTCCCACAACCCTGGAATGATGTATGCTACTTTTGGTGTGCGTTTGCAGCAACAAATGGTTTGGGTCGTAAGCTGGCTGATAAAGCAACGCCTTAAAGTGATTTGACATCTATAAAAGATCATCAGAGAATATAGCAGATTGGTAAAGCATGACTCGAAAAATAATTAGAAATCGACAAGCAAAAGTATCTTACCTCTACATTTTCGAATTTGTGTTTCTGCAAACCGCTAGTTTCTAATAACTTGAGAAGTTCTGACAGTTCCCTCTTTTTTGCAACATCTCTGTCACTGTTTCTCCATAGATCCGAACAGCCAGCTATTCTTTTACCAACCATAGCAACTGTACTCCACAAATTTTCCCAATCACCCTGATAGACGGGGGAAGAATATTGATGCTCTACAAAGATGTTAAGCAAGCTTATAAATATTTGGTTCCCCCCAGAAAAGACGATAAAATAAAATCAAAGAGTGATTCAAACTACTGTACTAACGAACCTTCACCACCCTTCAGCAATGTTTTAAGATGCATTTCTTGGTAGCAGCTTCCTACTGATTCCTTTAATTTTTCTCTCCAAACAGCATACCAGGAAACCCTACCAAGAAAAGTTTAAAGCATAAAGGATGGAGGATTCAGCTTCCATAAACTTCTAATAATGCAGAAGGGCACAAGATGCAAACGTATACCTGTCATTCAATTGTTTCGTATCTAAATCACTAACTAGAACTTCAATTTTCATGTCAGACGCTCCATTCAAAAGATCTGGACCTAGTAGAGGGAGAAATTGAACTCGTTCCTTTTCTACGTTTGGCCTAACAAGCATTACAGGGAGTCGTAGCATATCCTGGTCAAGAAAAAAGATGCGATTAGGGATCTCATCGTTAAGGTTCCATCGGAAACAGATAGTCGCGTGTTTGTGCGAAAGAGTTTCATTAAGAATTAACTGCTTGTGTCCAACAAACCCAAGGCTTGTTTAGCTACATTGTCTGCTAAAATATTACTTCCACGTGGAATAAACTTAGAACTAACTGAATCCGCTCATAAACCCCGGTAAATGAAAAACAAGTGTTACCAGTTACTTACAGTAAACTTTTGTATCAGCTTCTTGACCTTCTGCCTAGTTCTTTTAGTGGTCTCAATAGCCAAATAATTATCTGGCCTCTCCCACCGACAAAGTTTTAGGACCTCCTTTAACTCCGCCTCAACATTTTTTTTATTCAAATCTAACTGCTCCATTACACTGGCAATAAAGATTGGAATTGAGAACACTACCGTGGCCAAAAAGTCTTGAACTAATAAAACTCAATACAGAATTTAAGAGGAGCTTACACCGGTAGGAGCTGAATATAGAACCCAAAAATATTGTAACAAATTTCCACCTTCCTCTTGTGGGATTCACTGTCAAGTAAAAAGCATAAATTAAAGGCAAAAGACAGCAAGTCCAGAAAAGACAGTCAAAGTCAAGTTAGACAGCAACCAACAATGTAGACTGACTGAAATAATGCAAAAACCCATTTAATCCTTCAAGTTTGAAATCGACGAGGAAAAAGAAAAAAAGAAAGAATTTAGGTGATAAAAGCAGCTAACCTTGAATATATCCCCAACGAGCTACCCATTCTTAATTGAAGAAGGAAGCAATAGAGCAGCTGAAGACGTCTCCTAAATTCACCAATATATGACATTTCAATGAACTCCACCAAACTGCAACAAAATATCTCTTAGATGACGGAATATTTGCAAGAATATAAATGAAAGCACCACAATATTCGTTTGGCGCACACCTTTGTGAAATAAACTCGTTCTCCTGTTCTGAGATTTCAACACAATCCTTCTGAAACAGAACTGAAAACAGAGGAAGCCACAACTGCAACGACAAAACTAAGTGTTACCCTTAACTGTATTTTTGTTCACAAATAAAATTCTTTCTAACAATACCTACCTTCCTAGCGTTTAATTCATACTGATCTTGAACCTCATCAAGCAATGTAGGCCAGCGCTCAAATTCCATCTTCTGCCAAGAGCTTGCGAGGGAAATAATTGGCTCCAAGAAATCTATAGGACACAGAAAGAGCACAATGCCACACTGGAAAATAAAACAAATAATGGAGGAACAAATGGTATGACTAACTGAGAAAGTCCATAATCCATACCAGAGATGGGCAATTTACATCCTTCTTCCTGTAACGTGTGAACCTTGCATAGCAGAAATTGCAATCCTGAAAGAGCCTTCACAAACAATGGAAAAAAAAGAGATGGTTTTTATAGATAGTCAAAAAACATCAAACAGTGACATGACCACGTGCGAGAGTNGAGAGTAACGGTTTTATAACCTGATGGTTTTTATAGATAGTCAAAAAACATCAAACAGTGACATGACCACGTGCGAGAGTTATTCCGTGGGCATTAATACTTTCCATAAATCAGAGACTTCGTTTGCAATACATTTGCTTTCTTGCAGACTGACAATACTATATGAATACCTTTGCCAGAGGAGTACTTGAAGGAATATCCAAGAGCATTCGAAGCACATCAGAGAGCTTCAGAAGACCAGGATGGTCCTCCTGTCCTTGAAGCAGAGAATAAATTTTCTGTTGAAGTGCAGTGAGAAACTTGACCATTTTCCCCAGCTCAGGACGATCGAAGTCCTAAAAGAGATACTGTCAGAACACAGGCAGACGTAATATAACTAAGAGCAGAGGAACTTCTTTAGGAAGAAAACGATTAGCAGACCTTGTAAAAGTTATATTTACTGGCAGACTGATCATGTGAAGTGAAGGCTTTTTTGTATTCTAAGCCAAGACGAAGCAGGTGTTCCGGGACAAGTTTTGCGTCCAAGTTTGATGTAAATAAACCCCTTAACCCTGAAATCAAGAGATAATCCAGTACCAGATTTAATAAAATGAATTTAACCACATTACACAACAGCGGAAAATAGTGTCTGATGGTAACCTTTGATCATATTGACTCCAAGTTCATAGGAATCAGTGAATGAATTAAGCCTTCCTCTGTCAGTAATACAGAAGCTTCCAGACTGAATAGAATTTATAGTATTTTAGACACAAGGGCTTAATGCCATCACTGCATTTATGAATATAGAAACAGTCACCAATACCTTTTCAGCGATGTCACAGAATCCAAATAGCTCATTATGTGTGCTATATATATTATCCAGATGCTCCATCATCAAGTCCCAATCATCCTCCAAATTCTCATCAACCTGGTCAGTTTGTGTCTGTGGAGAACAAAACAAAAAATAGAAGTGCTAAACAAGATACTCTTGCCATATTAACTTCATATCTACTTCCAAGACACTCTCAATTTGAAAGGCTTACCATATGCTTCATATCATCATCAGCCAGATACTCTTGCCATTCTGAGAAACTATCATTTGGGAAATATTTGCCAAGGGCAGATATATCTACTTCCATGACACTCTCAATTTTGAAGTCACGGGAACGAAATTTGTACAGCCCAGAGAGAGCTTCGGCCTTTGTTTTTACTTGAAACTTCATCTCCATCCAGTTTCTAGCCAGTTCAAAATATATTTTGTCCAATAACTGCAGATGGGACTCTAAGTAAATTTAGATAAAATATTAAATTATTTGCATGTAAACAACTAAGAAAATATTTTACCTCAAAAGAAGCTTTATCCATTAGGCCAGTATTTGCAACAGTATGCAAAACACGAACATGCAGATTTTTGTATAGAGAAATTTTGAGCTGCAACTCGGAGGCCTACAATAATCACGCATAACTTAATGAAACATAAGTAACTTTCAAAATTCTTACAATCCTTTTCATCATGTGAGTAAATCATAACTCTAAGAAATGTAAATTAAGGAAATCATATGAAATATTACTTTTCTCGAATCTTCTGCATTTGTAACAGAGATCAGTTTGTGCAGCAAGCCAACATCCAAACCTAACGACTTAGCACGAGAATCTGCATCATGAGAAAGATACAGTGGTGGCGAGCTCTCCATGGCAGTAGTTGAAGCTAAGGAGGAGCCCCTTGGAAATCTCATTAAGGCATAAATAGTTTCCTGTCAGGATTTGAAGTCATTAATTTTTGTCTACACGAAATGACATGTACACACTTCTGATAAACAAAGATGTTAAGTACCATGACTGAATCAACCATGTCTATGTCAAATCTTTTGAGGATATTTCCTAAGAGAGCACTAGAGACAAAGAGCGATAGACCCAATTTCATCTCGTATACTGAAACTTGTACTGGCTGAGTTATATCAACATATTCAGAATAATCATTTGACAGCCGATCGATAAAAGATGTTGCCGTCTCCTGCAGAATCCAAGGTTTCAAGACTTTGAAAATGAAACCTGAGGGCTAAAACCAAAAAGAAAACAAATGAAAGTCATGGTAGCAACATACCTGCCAGTTAAAAACTTTCTCAACAACCTGGTTCCAATCAAGCACTTGAATATCGTTGACAAGATTTATAGGACGTGTGAGAAATCCTGCAAACTCATCCAGCGCTCTTCTCAAGTCTTGGTACTTTTTAGGATCAGAGCGAAAAATAACCTGTTTAAGAAGGAAAAAAAAAAAAAAAAGTGATCATGGAGAGATAGGATAGGCTACATAATAATCATGCAGCAAAACGGTGGGCTGCTACATACCTTTCTTTCCAACCTTTTATACTCAGTTTTGAGCTTAGACAATGTATGTTCAGTTCTTTCGTCATTGTTTCCAGAGTAAAGCAACCCAGAGAGATACTCACATTCTCCCCGGACCTGTTAATACATTGATATAGGTGAATCAATGAATCAAAGAAAGACACTGTGAAACTGCTATTGTTAATCTAAAAAGCAAAGAGCAACCACCTCGATGTCTAGCTCAAGTGACAAAATTTTCTCTTTTAGTTCTAATAGCTTGCAAGCGATCTTCATAGCTGGATCTATAACATCCAAGCTATTCAAAAGATGGAAGCGTAGTCCTCCAAGATAAATCCAGGCCAAGCCAAGATTGGAGTAGAATTCTACAAAAGTTAAGCATAAAGGTGTGAAAAAATAATTGCACCCTACGGAGACCATAATTTGTACAGCTTATTTATGAACTATATACACTACCATTTGATGAGCATTCAGAATAAAGATGTTTCACCAATGGTCCGACAAATGAGTGAGTAACAGATTTCAGTTTCTGATGGCTTGATGAGCTGATCAGGGAGATGAGATACTGAATGCCATCGATCTGCATAAACGAAAAGAGAAGCGTCAACAATATTTACAAACAAGAAAAGAAAAAACAACTTTTGGAATCATACCTTGTTGTGATTCTTCTCAATCGCATGAAATGCAGATTTAATTGCCGCAAACATCTCAGGGTCATATGACTTTTGGTGCGCATATATAATCTACAGAGGTTGAAATCAAGATAAAAACAGCACAGCATGCAAAGAAACAGAAGAAACTATTTAAACATATCACGACTCCAATACCTGTTGGAAAACGGAACGCGCTATTGACAGTAGAGAACTTGGCATCTCTTGATAGGGTTGTGAGCTTTTCCATAGAGACCGTGTAGCAGAAAGAAGTTTCATTGATTGAACAGGATAATCCTCAACAGAAAATGCATTTCCCCTGCATAAACATTGATGAAAGGAGCTTTAATTTATAATTAACGGAACCATAGTACTCCATCATCCAATATTCAAATTGCAGTAAACATTGCAGTCACAGTACAATGCATCAATTTGTGATAAATGAAAGCTAGACAAATCAAACTGCAAGGAAAAAGTATGGAACGTTGACAACGCTCATAATTGATCAAAACAAGAGAGCACCACACTAAATGTAAAGATCTCGCAGTGTCATCATGGACACACATCACTTACAGAATCTGATCAACGGTAGCTGTTTTCACAGGCTGAATCAGCATAGAAGGTGACATAATCCAACAGTTGCCAACCTCTGAGATATTCTGTAGATCCCATGTACATGAGATGAAAGAAAGATGTTACATTATGTGCAATCTAAGTAACGACAGAACAAAATCCATTAATTTACTATACCATGAGACCAGTTTGCCTATTTTTCCATAAAACAGAATGCCACCAGTACCACATCTCGAGAACAAAACCAGCAATTTTGGTGTCCACTACAAGAAAGCCAAAGAAAAGCAGCCAGTTTAATTAAGTAAAGAGAAAAATAACTGAATATCCAACTTTATTTACCTCCTAGTACAGAGGCACGTGCATCAATTTCCCACAGGAGTTTTTGATGAGCTACAAGAGTCTGTGGAGGTCTTGTTGAGCATAACGAATACTCTAGAGCAGGTTTAAGAATTTTGCGGACGTCTACAAGATCCTGCAACTCGAAAAAAAATATTTGGAGAGACGAGGAAAATTATCTACTTCACATATACCACATGCCCGTTTTATATGAATTTTTTTAAATAAAACGCGAACACTAGAAAACCAAGATACTCCAAATACCAACTAACCTTATGTTCAGCAGACCTAGCCACCAAAAGGTGCTGAAGTTCAGCAAGTAACTCTACATCTAAAGAACTACTTTCACTGCTAGCAATAGAACATATCTTCACCCAACTGCCAAACCCAAACCCTGTAGACACAATCTCTGGGCGGAAAATACAGCACGCTGCAGATTTATTTTCAATACTATCATTCTCACTAGCACCCATTCTATCCTCCAGTCTCTTCTTCTCTAGTTTCAGCCTCTCCAAAAACATCTGGGTGGTAATGGTCAATTGTAAGTAGCATGTCAACAAATCTGATTACACACAGCACATTAAAGAAAAAAACCTGGTGGATCTCATCCAGCTGAACAGCAGCTACACAATCTTCATCGTCCTTGTCGGCAATGTATGATGAAATGCAAAGACCTGCATAATTGGAAGGAAAAAACTGAAAGATGTAACAATGTGAATCAATCACTTTACAATCAGACAATCACAGCTTCTACACTTTCAACTGATTGGGTAGTTTTCTTTCAGCTTAGCTTCTTCGCAAAAAAAATTATACTAGTTTGATCATAGAAGAGACCTTTACAAAAATAGCAGAAATTCCAGAAGGATTTCAAATAATTATTACAAAAGGCATGTTATATTTTGATTCAAGTTTTCTTGGCGTAGTTTATTTTCTCAGTATTCTATACAGTCAATGCCTCACTTTCATATACTTCTACGTTAAGCCACACCAATCAATTACGCTCCGGTTGAAGACATGAAAATAAACGTTCTCGGCAATCTTTCTTGAACATTAAAACAAAGATGAGCAAATATTTATTAAGGAACATTACCTTCCAAGGCAAGAAAACATAACTCAGGGCAAGAAAATGCAATGGCTTTGGCAAGATAATCATTTCCTGTCAGCACCAACCAAGAGTCAGAAGAGAGTTTAATTTCAGTAACAAAACCATCAAAGGTGTAGTATCTAACACTTTAGATATCCAACCTTGGTCATCTGATTCTGATTTCATCGGCCACACTGTGCTGCAGAGCTGTAAAAATTCCTGCTGCTTGTGGTACAACTCTGCAGATACCGGCAAGGAAGGATGGCCCCCATAAGCCCATAGCAAAGACTTTTCTGGGTCACCATGCAAAGCTATATTGTTAATATTTTTGCTTTCCTCCTACACAAGAAAACCAGTGATATTTTGAGCAACCAGTATCATAGTTTCCAGGAAAAAAAAAAGGAAATGGCAAACTGAAAGGTAGTCTTACCAGAACCACCTGAACTTCTTCAGGAAAATAACTGTGCAACTTTTTGACAGCTTTAATCAGTGACCAAAAGGAAAACAGTAGATACTCATCTGAAGACGAGATCAAACCAGACCAAAAGAATGAATGTTTTTCAATAACTTCGGTGTACAGCTGAATCAACACACTGAAAGAAGGTGATCCAACGATTTCACAAAGAATTTTCTTCTCCATTGAGCGAAGAGAATCCAAAAATCGAATAAAAGAGGAAACCTCGCTATAGTTGTAGTTACTTTCGGTAAGCCACTGCTGACAAGAAAGCCGAAGAACCCCAACAGAGTTGAGAGCCTCGTAGAGTGGTTTTGTATAAGATTTTGACTGTTCATCTGATCCTGCTATTTCAATCAATTTGGAGGACATCACAGGAATTGGAACAGCATCTGAATCCAATTTGCAGAGGGATTTCAGGTTTTTCCGAGACCTAGATATATGACTCCAGATTGGATGCTTCAGCTCATCCTTCAACAAATTGAGAAAACTTAGGAAAAATGGACAGTATTGTTGCAACCTGGAACCAAACCAACTAATCCACACAAGATATAGTTGAATATCCTCCTCAGTTGCCTGTTCCATTGTCCAGTTGGCAGCATATAATAGCCTTTTTGAAGCCAAATCTTTATCAAATTTTGCTGCGTTTGTTGCACTAACTGACCCGATTAAGGCTTTAGGAAACAAGATTTTTTTTAACGTCCAAGAATCAATAGTATAAATTATCCTAGGTTCCCCAACAGCCAGCGGCCCATCTCCCATTTTGACATTGCAGCTTATTTCATATTGTTGTGATGCATACTGAGCTCCAAGGAACTCCAGATACATGCAATTCTGCCTGATAGTGGTTTCTCTTGAGTACCATGTCATGTCTTTCAAGTTGAAAGCCTTTGGCCATCCCCCAGGTAGGCACAAAGCCCCACTCATAAATGAATCAGGCTCAGAAATTTTAATATCTGACAAATACGTATCACGCACATGGTCAACAATTTCTTTTCCATCAGTTACTCCAAGGGACGAGAGATAGATGTGCTCCCAACTTAGCTGTAAGCTCCACAGGAGTTGATTACCATTCATAAGGAGCAGTTGGAATAGGTGAACCCATTGTTCAAGCTCAAGATACGTTATCCGTACACCGAAGCTTTGACTATTACGCCAAGCATGAACATGTGCTTCGGCCATGGAAGCAACCAGCTTGGAGCCTGGAATACCTGATAGAACAATAAACCTTTCCACCCCTTTCAGCACAAGCTCTTCACAGTTAGAGCCTTCCTCATTGAGCTGCCAATGTGGCCCCATCATAAATACCTCAACGCCTCTATTCCGCATTGCTCTTGATACTTCACCAAATTTTGGATTAACAGACAGGAACAAACGAAAGTTAGGGTGTGGAACAACAGTGACAGGTTCACCATCAATAATCCCACACTCATTTATAGTAATTGATCCACTAGGTTCCACCAATGAGTTGATTCTATCAAGAACCTGAAATTTAAGTTAACGATGAAAATTAGTTCAAAGGGAAATTATCAGAGTTGTTTCTAAATGGTGACAAATTCTGCATGGAAATCCATGAAAGCTCTCTCATGGGTAAAACCAGAACAAATGAAATAGTAACCGGGTATTAAAATAGGGGAATATATTACCGTAGGATTACAGAGATTTGCATTTTCAAGGACAACCCACTCTCCATTTTCTATTGCCTTTATCAGCATTCCTGTCACCCATTCAAATTTCGCTGACAGCTTTTTCTCATGAGTTTGCAGCTTCAATATTGTCTTCATGATTTGGTCCAGATTCCTTTTTGACCAACTAACGGGCAAAAGACCTTCTTCCAAGACCTCTTTCAGATATTCTACAATCTTCGATAGTTTGGAGAGTGAATCAGAATCGTTCAAGAAGGATGAAGGGTTATCCAAGAGGCAGGAATCAATCTTATATAATAAGGAAAGCCAGCTGGAAACTAAGCCCTTCTTTTTACTCAAAAGGGCCTCCTGGGAAGACTGTGATAACAGACTGTTATACTCATCAACAAGATGCTCAACTTGAGCGACCACCGATCTGAAATTACGGAAAGAATTGTATTGTTCAAAGCATCCGAGTAGATCAGAGCTGTCAGTCGCAGATGAAAGATTTAATTCATTCAGGTGAAATCCTGTTAACTGAGCTAATATTCTGATTACTGAAGTCTTTCCAGATGACGATGGTCCGACTAGGATGCACAGCCATTTATTCTGCACACAATGTGCAACAGCTTCCAGATTTTGACGGATTTCAGGCAGTATCTTCAACTGCTCACCCGAAATATTAGACTCGGTGAAATTTCGTTTAATGGCAGCAGTTCCCACAATTAAGTATCTAGGATTTAGCTGAACCCGAGGATACGGATTTACAGAAGGGCTTTTACCAAAAATAGCCTTGTAAATACTCAGAACTTCTTTTCGGTCAGTGGTGGTACGCATCCTTTGAACATACAGAACACTGAGAAAACTTTCAACTTCTAAGTCCTTTATTGCCCCTGAAACGACATGAGAACTCAAATTAGTTTAAGTATCTACTGTCGCGAGAAAATGTGAATATGAAAAATTGAAATGACTAGCTACTACCTTGCATAAACTGGCATGATCTGATCACATCACGTAAATTGAATTCCCACGGTGAGCCATCCTGACCAAACTTTCGATATACCATAGTACCATCATGTAACTGTCTATTGAGAGCAATAAGCTTTGAAAGCATTGGACTAGGAATAGATGGGTAAAGCGAGCGACAGATGAAGAGGTAATCATCTTCCACTAACTCATCCACATAAACCTGAAAACAATTGAGCAGTTAGAAATTCCATTTTGAATTTGGCATCAATAGACATTTCATGAGAAATCATGACCAAAAAAGAAACAGTATGACATACTTTTGTGAATCGGTTAAGGAAAGACTTGGGAAGACCTTTCCTCCCGCCACCTTGAGAAGAAGGATTCTGACATGCAAAAATTCTAAATGTCGGGGGGCATTTGAAGGTACAGCCCAGTTCAGGGATGAAGACTTGAGCCCGATGATCCAAAATGGCATTCAAACCCTGGAAAGATGTAGATTTCTTAACCAACTTCACTAGAATAAAACATGTGGAAAGCCAACAGAAGTTAACATGTTCAATCCCAAGGACAGCTTAACCAAATTAAACTAGTGACTTGTTAGCTAACCTCTAGAACAGATTGTGGAGCAAGGTTAAGTTCATCCAATAAAACCCAGGAGCCTTCCTTAAGAGCCTGTAGAATTAACAGAATTTAAAAACAACTTTTTTTAAATTGATACATACTTTAGCATCAGACATTCTTTAACCTGCAAGAGGATTCCATCAGACCATGCAAACTTCATGTCCTCATCGCTTTCAACAGGTAGGTCCGATCCCAGCAAATCCATCATGTCAGTCTGCACCAGAAGAACCAAAGTTATATTACCCAACAGAAGTAGCATACACAGTATTGATGCCTGGTCAAGAAACCCAACCTGCTCTGATAGATTTATGCGCACAACCTTGTGGCCAGAATATTTTCCCAACGCCATTATCAGACTTGTTTTTCCAACACCAGGGCTACCTTCTAATAAAACTGAATCGGAAAAAATTCACTATCAAAGCCAACATCAATCTTCAATAATTACCAGGAAAACCAAAAATAATGAGACGTACTTGGTTTTGGAAGCTGCATTGCACGCAGTACTCTCAAGACATTCCTGCGGGTGGTTGGGGCTAAAAACTCGAATCCACCAACCTCAGGATTTTCATCACCTGAGAAGGCAAGTTGTAGATTTCCAAACAGTATATCATGAAACGTCTGTAGTCATGGTTACTATACCCTGACAACATCAACGTATCCTTTGAAGGAAAAATATGAATGAGTACCTTACCTTTACTTATGTAAAATGGATCGATGCCAAACTTGTCTCCATGTAGAACACTATTACTTTCTTGACTAATTGCTTTGGCATCACCCCAGCCATATTGCTCCATTCTTGAAAGTTCCAAAGGGAGATTCTGAACCAGAAAAAAATCATCTAATCAGATGGATGTGGACATGATGACACATTTGAAGTCAACCTACGAGCACCACTATGAGTTGAAAGGCTAAGCAGAACACAAGTCGCACAATATTAAGAATTTAAAGATGATGCAAAACGTTTTATCCTATAGCAAAACTAAACTGCTTCGCTGGATATTTGTTTTACCCTGAATTGAAAAGGAGAATCTCAAGCCCCCACGATTTCAAATAAAATGAGGAACATGCTAGGTACTAAAACAAAACAATTAAAACATATAAGAGTTTAAAAGAGATAATTTTCACATATGGCTGAAAATATTGAATCCTAGAATAACAAAACTGACAATAAAAACTAGCCCTGCGATTCGGTTCGGGTCGGTTTTTAGGTTTTTTCGGTTTTCAATATTTTTTACCAAATCGAACCGATTAAAACTTCGGTTCGGTTCGGTTTTCGGTTATTTCAGGTATTTGAAAATCAAACCAAAATTAACCGAATTGTCGAATTAAACCAAAAAATCGGATAATTTCGGATATTTCGGGTAATTCGGTTAATTCGGTTCGGTTATTTCGGTTAATTTCGGGTATTTTCGGGTATTTTGATTTATATTCAAAAATTTCGGTTTAATTCCAATTTTTTTAAAAAAAAAATCAATTAACCGGTCGGTTCGTCGAACCGAACCGATCCAAACCAAGAACCGAAATTGATTTGGAAGTGGTCCAATCGGTTAACAAACACTAACCGAACCGAAAACCGAAAATTTCGGGTTGGTTATTAATCGCAGGCCTAATAAAAACAGTTGAATTCAAAACAACACAACAGAGAAAAATTGACGAGTTTGAGTTGCCAAAAAACAACAAAAATAGAGAGGAATATTGTAATATCAAGATTTAAAATTACCTTAAGTTGTTGTAATAGGAAAGTGAAGCATTTTTCTCTCAGTTCTTTACCATCTCTCCCGGAGAATCCAGTTCCTTACAAAATATAAAAAATATTGGACAAAAAAAGAATCAATCATACACACTGGCTTAATAAATATGAAGGAAATACCACGACAAAAAAAGTGAGTACAGGATTCAAAGTTACAACGATTCAGAAAATTTAGAAAATGGGAAAGACCTACCAAGACTTAGGCCATCAAGTACCACGAGAAATGCTCCATGAAGGATAGCATGTGCTGATCCTAAACTCTCATTTAACACATTGACAAAAGCCACCCAAGAGAGGAGATCTCTGATAGTAAGGGTTCTCCCAGTCTGCAACCTGTTAAACCACTGTAGCAAAAGAGTATACATATAACCTATAGACTTACAAAACGTATAATACAGTATAATAATAAAGCATCACGTAGCGTTGATAACTTATAGACTTGCAACACATAATACAGTATAATAATAAAGAATCATGTAGCTCAGAACGTTTCGTGCCCACCCAAAAGTGAAGCAGGTGCTCAATGATGCCAGACAATTATATAAATATGAAATATTAATACCTAGAAACAAAAACTAATGATCCAGCAATCAAATGGTTTTCAAACATCGCAACTTTTTTAGATGCGTGGCCAAGTTTACGTTAAGAAACAACACTGTGGAGGAGACCACTTTAAAAAACAAGCCCATTCAAGCTTCTATATTATAAACTTCAAAGCATGTGTTACTTTCAGGGTTACAGAACTTGAGTAGGAAAGAAGATTACGAGAAATAGGAAAGGGGAAATACCTCCCAGAAGTTGATAATGGGATCTACGATATTAGATTCCTTTGAATTGGAAAGGCTACAAAACAAGAATTTCAGAAATTAGTAACACGATCTAACAAGTATCCATTTGAGCATTTCAGGGACACGACGTACCAAGAAAAAGCAATACTTCTTAGCTCCTCACTCTCTGTAATAGGTGGCACCCATATTTCAGTAAAACGGTTACGAAGCGCAGGTGACAATTCCTTCTTTCCATAATCACCACCCGGGTTCATGGTCGCAAGAACCAAAAAGTTATCATGAGCTACAACTTCCTCCAAGACGGGGCCACCTTTCTCAGCTAATGACTACAGTGAAAAAGTAAATACAATAACATGAGTGGCCAATGAAAAAGACATCAAAACTCTAGAAAGAGAATGAAAACCAGAATGGAGAAGAATAAGGAATGGCTCGATGATGAAAACGATAATCATGTCCTAACACCCCCATCCCCCTTCTCTCTCACAAAAAATGCTTACCAATTTCCTGCCTGGCTCCAACACACTATTCAGTCTTTCCAATACACTGTCATCAGCCAAAGAAACTTCATCCACAAGAAAGATATCTCCAGCTTTCATCGCTTCCACAAGGGGCCCATCTTGCCACACAAAAATTGCACGCCACTTTTTGTACAGCATCACTATACTGTTCTTCATGTTCTCAAGAACATCAACATCTTGTGGCGTGACGGCGGCTTCTATTACTGGATCATTTTTGTACTTCTCCAGAATTGCCTCTATCGAGTTGATAAAAAATTCGCCTCTACCAATATCTGCAGAAATGTCCTGCACATAACATGTTCAAGAAAATAAGTATCAACGCAGAGAAAAAACGGGGAAAACCAACATCAATAGTGGTGGGTATTGGGATACTAACAATATCTTGGCCAAAAGGCTCCAATGCGAGTTTCAACTGCTTGACTTGATTCTCGTATTCCGTGACTAATTTTGATCTGTCTCTCACAGGAAAGAACCCCTATGAAAGAGGCAAGCATTAGTAATTGTAAAAGAAGCCCAGAAAAATATAAGGTGACAAAATATAAGCCTACACCAAGGAAATCAGATGTTTCTGTGTATTGATGACAGTTAAGGATGTGCAATCTTAGCCGCAGAGAACGGCTTAGGTATTGGCAGATTGTTGTTTTGCCTCCTCCAGTGTCACCAACAAGAAGAACAGGCTCACGCAGTTTATAAGAACGTCTGATGAGAAAGAATAATCTTCGCATACTCTGAGTCCAGGTGATTGTTTTGTTTTTCCTATATAAGAATAAAAAATAATAGTAACATCAAATAAAGCCCAGACTGGGTCGAGGATAAAACAAACAAGCTCGGTAAATTAAGTTGAAGAGTAAGGAGGGGAAACGCATTTACATTAAGTCAAATCGTTGATCCAACATGAGATACTCCTGAAGTAAGATAAACAAAAACAGAAATTCATTATCCACATCAGTATAATGGCAGAAATACCAAACCTTAGTAATGATGCAGTATAGAAACATTTAGTCACACTGCAGTAAGGCCAACAGCTTCCTTGAAACATAATCTATCAGAATGAAGGTTAGTAGCTCTAGAAGTATAACGCTGAAGATCAAGAAAAGCAGTTTGCATGATCTATCAGAACTCTATGACACCGTTCCATCCAATGGCTATATAGAGTTCGAAGACTAACAACATACACTTATTTCAGGCAATCTACTGACACCGTTTCCAATAAGAAAGACAACTTAGCTAGATGCATGACATGCTGTTAATCAATAATCTAATAAACGGTTTTATAAGAAGTTTCACACAAAAAGTAACTTACCTCTTTGTACAAATCCTCGTTTGCAAGACTAACGCGGAAATGTCTCTCCAGCACCTCCTGAACAACTACCTTCTCAGTGTCATCACGCAGCCTTTCTGCGAGGACATAATACCCCTCTCTTGCTAGTGCTTCATTAGATTTACCCTCATATCTCTTAAAACGGTCTGCCCATCGGAATAAATCTCTTGGGGTTATATACCCATGTTTTCCAGCAAAAGCTTTGCTACTCTGCCTATTGCGTTGCAGGTCTTTCATCACTTCAACCATTTTCGAAGCATGACTTTTTGCAATGTGACACCTCCCCGTAATAATTTCACTCAGTTCATTTTCTGGAATTTCATCAACATGAATCTCAACAAAGCGGTTGCGAAAAGCTCGAGAAAGTATTTTACGTCCAGCATATAAAGTGGGAGGGTTCTGCGTAGCAAAGAGGATGAAATTAGGATGTGCTGAGATTGTTTCACCCAGCTCGGGCACAAAAAGCTCCCTATTGTCATCAAGCAGTCTGTTTAGTGCCTCCAAGACATCAGATGGAGCCAAATTCAGTTCATCTAAGACAATCCAATGCCCATCTCTGACAGCCTTCACCAATGCTCCTTCATGAAATACAAGCTTCCCTGAGGAATCAGTCATATAGGAACCTAAATATTCTTGGATATCAGTCTGCTCATGATTATTGATTCGAACAAACTTGTTTCCACTTATAGCTGCAAGATATTTGACAAGGCTTGTTTTTCCACTGGATGTCGGTCCTTGTAAGAGAACGGGATATTTTTTAATAAAAATGGCATGAGCCAAATGATTAAGTCGTTCAATTACACTCTTCGTCATAACATAGTTCTCCACAAATTCATCAGAACTGCCTTTTAATTCTCCCAAGTATCTTTGTAGTGGTTGGTCTCGGCTACTTTCCCTTGAGATACGCTCTATTAATGGCTTCATGATCTTAGCACTAGAAGCATCCAATAAGGAGAGGAAAAACATGGAAAAGCCATCGTACAATGCTTTCTGCAATCCGCCAATACCTTCTGCTTTAATCGCATACTCTAGTGCACGGTAAAGAGACCTTAAGCTATACTGCGGCTTCTGATTAGCACCATCCTGCAAGCTTTCTTCAGATAACTTTTTAGCTTCTTTGTAAAAGGAAACAATGTTTCCCACTAACTTACTGTCAGATTCACGTCCACCTAAAAACCGCCTCACGAATATCTCCAGGTCATCGTCACACAAGTCATCATCCACAGCATACTCTGTAAATCTGCTACGGAAGGAGAACGGCAAGTCTCTCTTACCAGCATCCGTGGCTGGATTCATACAGGCAAACAAACGGAAATTTGAATGTCTGGGAATGCCCATTACATCCCCTCTCTCAGCTAAACAAAGTGATCCTCTCACTCCTTCAAGAACACCAATAAGCCGGCCCAATATCTCCGGTGGGGCTAAGTTCACTTCATCTAGTAAAACCCAATGCCCCTCCCTGAGAGCAGTCACAAACACACCTTCAACGAAGGTAAAAACCATACCACCTGAAGAAATCTGTTGATGAATCTTTTCCACTTTTTTTGACAGACACGTCCAATTTTCAATATCTTCAGGTTTCTTCCTCTTCCTACCAGATCTAGACCTTTCTTCCCCAGTTTTACCATCAATATGATAGTCCACAGTTTTTTTTAACCCACTCAAAAATGTATCCCACTTCTTGGCTCTAAAGTTTCTTTGAAGCCATTTCATAGGTTTTGAATCATCCTGATACCAAAAAAGAGAGGGACTCGTGACATTAGTAAAATGCTAATTTCATTCCAGAACATATTTGGTTAGGAATGAGTCCAGGGGGAAATCAAGGAGAGTGACTAAGTTTTTAATTTAAGGCTACCTTCATCTTCGAATCTCTTGCCAATTCATTGAACTCATTGTACAGCATTGTGCACATAAGCTTTGGATCAATAGGCTTAAAACCTCCCAATAGATCAACTATATCACTTTGCTGACTCAAATTCTGCAACAAAAAGAATTAGATATTACAGAACACTGAACACAACTACAATTAACATGTCTCTAGAAGAATGTACGTCAAAACACACCAAAACAGTGAGTTTCTTTCCAATCCAGTGTGCAAGATGTTGAACTAGTGTAGTTTTCCCAGTCCCTGTTTCTCCTACTAAGAGAACTGCCTCATTGTACTCGACAGAGCGAGCTATCTTCTCAAGTAACCGTGTAGATATGCGTGTTTCAACAAACCTTGACCGATCATGTGACTGAAAACAATAAGATCAGTAAGACACTATAACAGATGAATATTGGTATCAGAAGGAGGGAGACACTTGTAAACTAACCGCAGTTTCACCAAGTGGAAGAGAAACTCGGCCAATTTTAAGACTTCCAGAAAACTCCTGTAGCTCATTGAATAATTAGAAAACAGTATTAAAGCAGCAAAAAGAAAACACTGTCAAGAACACTACGTCACCTGAATTGGGGGCTTATGCTGAGGTTCTGGAACAGCGACATTCCAAAAGCTAGCCACAATTTCACTTACTGTCGTACGGTTTTGAGTTGACATATAAGACGCAGAGAATATATCTGCTGCCTGATGAAAAAGCACAAAACCCCAGTATATAAATAAAATAAAGAATAAGAGAGTAACATAAGTCAACTTTATAGAAACAGACCTCCTGGGAAATCGCATGGCCATCATAGGAAGACAGACCATGAACCCGTTCACACCACTTGAGCAGATCTCTGGAAATGATGAACATTCAGAAATAATAGAATAACCAATCAAATAAAATAAAAGAAAACTCATGGATAAATGCTCACCTCAGTGAAAATCTACTTGGATAACTGTAAGTAGCTGAGTTTTCAGTTTTTGAACCAGAAAATTGGGGATAAAGAGCAGAATTGATGGTTTCAAATGTTTCTGCAAAGAAAGTGTAGTTCACTGAGTACAGAATCCATGTCAATGGGGGTACGTACTAGGGGAACATACCAATAAGTTTATCCGCAACAGGTCTCAGGCTTTGATACCGCGCACCCACAATATTTTGCAAGCCTTCACGATCTGGTGGATAAACAACAATTCTCCTCCAAAGAGGACTTAGAGAGTTTCCAGCTACAACCAAGCCAACCAAACCAAAATAATAAGGTTTCTTGAACTAAATCTAAATTACAGATTTCGCTTAGCTCCAAACTTACATAATAAAATAAATAGTTATAAGACCTCCTAAAATATTTAGTGTCGCAAACATCAGTAGATCAACTTTTTAACAAGGATATTAAATCTAGCATGCAATTTGACCTAGGTAGGTTATTTGCAAAAAGGTCATATTAATCAAACACTAAATCAGCATTTTTTAACTTGGAACTATAGCCAAAATGAATATTCGTTAAACATTAATTGTAACAGCAGTTTGTTGAGCCTGTATACTCGTTAACATTTGGCTTTATGCTTCAAGCAATAAACTGCAATGTAAAGTTGCATGTTTCAAGCTTATTGAGTACAATACCCTTTGACCTAAATTACAGACATGTCACCTTTAGATAACATCAACTGTCACAGTTATAATCGGCCTCCCAATGAATGCAACAGCTAAGCTGTCAAAGTAATTAGTTTCCGCAATACATACGTCACATACCTTCCCTGATGTGTGATATACTGCATTCGGGGGTAGATATGGTGGAAAACAGTTGGAAACTCTCCGCTATCGGTATCTCCTACAAAAAGTATACAAAGTTCAGCCGTCTTTGAGGTATACCCAAGTACCTAAAACAGAGTTATTCAAAAGGTGTGTGCCCAACAATGATGTTCCTTATCGATAAGTAATAAAATAATAAAAACAGAGTATGAACCTCTCCTTGGCTGGTCACGAATGAGCATGACCCTCCCAGCAAAGGTGATAAGACGAGGGGAACATCTGATGGAGCTTTGTCTATGTCCTCAAGAACCACCCAAAAACCATTCATAATTGCCTGCCAAGATGAAAAAAAATAAAATTAAAATATTACGTAATTGCAGGACAGATACCACCTGGCTGCCATCTTAATTCCATTCGACAAACCTGGGTAAGTGAGCCAGGTTGCCATCTGAATTCGCCAGGTTGATCAGTACACACATAAGTGCCAACCAATGTTTTCCCGTCAAGTTGATCATCCATGTGGATAAATACAACTATCAAAATTAAAAGAGAGGCATGAATATTGAGAAATATTTTAGTTTAAATCGTTCACTTTAACAGTGTAAACACTCAATGTGTTAGTAATGCACAGCAACATTAAGATAGTTGATTTCCCCTTCAAGTAAGTAGTTCCTTGAACCTAGCCAAGGTAAAACACTCGAGACCAATATATGTAGATTGTAAATACGTATCATAGTATCATACCATGGTTGTCACTTTCCTCAGCAAGCTTTTTAATAAGGGAAGACTTTCCAGATCCCGAGGGACCATACAGAAGAACAGGCCGCTTTTGACTAACAGCCAATGTGACCATTTCAAAAGATTTATTCACCCTAGAGTGGATTTCAAATGGTTCAGAGAAAGATTTGACATCCCTGAATTGAAGAGAACTGAGAAATTAAACCCAAAAAGAGAAAATTAACATTAAGTACATGTGGCTTAAGTGGAGAAGTTTGTCTGAAGAGAAACACAAAGAGAACAGACCAGGTGTCCAGCCTCCGAATCTTCATCATCGACTCTCTTTTTTCTACCCCTGCTGATTGTCGTTTGTAAACTCCAGGTACAAGGGTGCAACATTTTTGCAAAGACCTCAACACCTTGCATGTAGGCAATTGGATGTATAATCCAGCCTTTTCTATTTCTATATCCTGGCAAAATACCTCCCACCTGAAACATATCAAAGAGAATAATACCTTATAAACGAAACTAATGCCGAAAAGTGCAATAGAAGTCGTAGGTATAAATAGAAATAGATTACCGCAGCAGATAGGAGAGTGCTTCCTCTCCTTCAAAACCAAAATTTCCTGCTACTTTATCACTGCATCCTAAAACAACAGAAAGAATTTGAATCCCACACCACACAGCCTCTCGATGCTCTTCCGAGAAATGTTTTTTCTGTCTAGGACAGTCTGAGAGCCTTTTCATGGAGTCCAAGTAACAGGACCAATCCCACAACTTAGAGAAAACCTCAGGTCTGATGACAAGAAAGCGAAAAGATACTCGGAGACAAAGCAAGTACGCAGCTGTAGCCTGATTCAGGTGAAAAAATAACAATGTAACAGACCAAAACTAAAAAACGGATAAGAATTATACGGATGTCATATAATTTAAGATGATGTTCTGATAACAATAAATGCCGAAGATAACAAGCATACCGCCGTGTTCAACTCAGAAATTATTTCTTCCATAAGAATTCGCTCGTAGGGTGGTGGAGCATCCTTAAAATAATTCAGAATAGACCTACAAAAATAAGAAAGCTTATGTAGGAGACTAGTTGAGTTATTTTAGATAAACCAAAGTAACATTTTTACAGATTTCTCAGCTCTATCACTGGTTCACATGACTGATCTCATCTTGAATATCCTTAACTAGCTCTGAAAACAGGGGAACATGGGCAACAAAGTAAATAGTCTCCTTACCCTAGCAAAGACGTATTTAAATGTAGAGCACGACTGAAGGCCAAGCAAGCACACTCGTGAAGTTCCAACCTCTTTCCACGCCGAACATAAAAATCAATCACACTAACACCTTCCTTCATGGCATTTTCCAAGACGATCCCATCATCTGAGTAGCAAGTACTTGAGCTTAGATCACCGACTAGATGAAGAAGACCCACCACTCTATCTACAACCCTTCTTATAACGGGAAGGAAGCAATGGACCAATGAAATTGTAAACTCCGGGTGAAGAAACACATCCGATAAAGCATGAATCACCTCTTCGTTATCCACCCCTTCTCCCTGACAACCCAAAAGACGGAAAAAAAGGTTCAAACAAACTCGAACCCATGTTTATAAATCACGTATAGCAGCAATCACTAGACTTACCTTGCTGAGAATCGAACTGAAAACAGGAAAAGCTGCCACCTTGGGGCAACGTTCAGAAAACGTCTCCAACGCAAGTTGAAGACTGAAACTCCCATCAATAGCCATGTAACCTGTTGACAGAAAGAGCAAGAAGCACAAAACTAGGGAAGTCTATGTAAAGACGGTCAGTTCGAAACAATAAAAAGGAAATAATTAGGTAAATCGTCTCCAATACTTAAATCCTCCAAAGACGAATATGAAATTCTGGAATCGAACTTGGGAGAAAGGAAGTAGGGCTGGGAAGATAAAACGTATATGAGAAATAGAAGAAACCTTGCGATTATAAACGAAACTAATGGAGAGATTTTGCTTGAGAAGAGAGAGTACGCGGCGCAAGTTTAAGGGTTTAAGACCTTTTGTTTCGGTCAAAAAGGCGGTTGGGTTTTAGAGCGTTGAATAAATAAATAAATAA
>OVAO01000139.1:5454-26342 GCA_900406285.1 Biscutella auriculata
AAGGTGTGTTATGCAATTTCAGTTTTTTCAGAGGATCAAAAGCGCTTCTTTTCTCACTCAAGTCTTATAGTTATAGCAGGCCAGTTTAGTTACGATCCTTGGCAAGGAAATTCCTTACAGGAATTTTAGAAATTAGAGAAGAGACAAAAGCATTTCAGAGATTAAAAAGCTTATCAGCAGTTGTGATCTTTGGTTATGGAGTGCCAAAAGACACTCAGCTTTATAGCTCACCTGGTCCCAACCTCAGTGTCAGTATCAGAGTTTAGAACATTTCTTTTCTTGATATTTCCAACGGATAAGTTACAAATCTGAAAATTTCTTTACTAAATTTTAACAAAGAATCTTCTCTTTCTCTACTTTTGTAATGACTTTTTCCTCTTAGATATATAGAAAAAGTTCAGTAACAATCATTAAAAAATCAAATATTATTGAACAAAAAGGCTAAGACTGAGTCGAAATAATCATTATATTCTATATATATATATATATATATATAAAGAGATTGGATTCGAACAGTTAGCAAAAGTGTGTGAGNTAGATATATAGAAAAAGTTCAGTAACAATCATTAAAAAATCAAATATTATTGAACAAAAAGGCTAAGACTCAGTCGAAATAATCATTATATTCTATATATATATATATATATAAAGAGATTGGATTCGAACAGTTAGCAAAAGTGTGTGAGATTCAGCAAGTTACCTGCTTGCCATTAGAAAACGGGTCAGAGAGAGCCCGTTGTTTCCTAGTGCTTGTTGACCCGACCCGTCTAGACATGGATCCATCGAATCTCTGAGAAAGTTGAGCTTGATGAATCGCCATGGACAAAGCTCGTCGATGCAACATCTCTTCATCAGCAAGCAATTTCCTCTGTGAACGATTCATTCTCTTGCTTTTGGATCCATCTTTGCTATCTTTCTTCATCATGGAGATTAACTTGTTACCCATCTTTTCAAATCCAGGATCAAAGTCAAACACAAGAAGCTGATTTCGAGTTTAAACTCAAGAAAGTTGTTGAGGAGATGCCATGTTTCAGAGAGAGAGAGAGAGAGAGTCAAAGTTTTTTTGTTTTGTTTTGCAGAATAGAGCAGAGCTTTGCCCTAGATGGGATCAGCATTTGAGACTTATTACTTCCAGAGAGAGAGAGAGAGAGTAGGAGAGAGAGTAGGTGAAGAAACAATCGGTCATTAATTGCGAGTACAGTTTGATTCTGAAATTTTTTGCAACACCACAAGATTAAAAAAAAAAAACAGATAGAGACAGAAGTTTTGGACAAAAGCACACAAAGTTTGTTTAGGCTGTGAATTGGTGAAGGGATTTTATTTCATGTCTTTCTCGAACTCTTTAAGATATGTGAGTATTCACATTGTTGATTCCTAATTGTTTCAAGTTTACTATGATTAGTTAGGAATTTCTTACAGTTTTTAAGTTTTTAAGTTTTTTTTTTTTTTTTTTAATGGGTCATCATTCCGGATTGCATTGTAATTTTAACATTGCATGTGAGTATCTTACATTTATTTAACTTTTGTTTTGATAGGATACTTCAAACTAGGACTGCGATTCCCATTTGTTTGGGTCATTTTGGATTGAATTTTTGTTTTTTTTCTTTTTGTCAACCGTTTTTTGGTTAATTATACACAATAACAAAGTAAATATTTGGTTTAGCTTGAATCAGTTCTCGGTTGATTTTTTTTTCTTCTATTAGGTTCGGGTTGATTATTGGTTCAATAGCCAACATTGTAAGAGTTTTGGTATCCATCCACATTAGGATTATTAGTTAATCATTGATCGAGTTTAATGAATTTATTCTTTGAAACAAGAGGTTCGAGGTCTCAAAGGACAATAATTTTATTAAATTTGATTTGATTTGGTTAATTTTGGTTAGAAAATTAACATAAAATAAAGTTAACTAACCATTTGATTTGATGAATTAAATCGAATCAAACTGACAATCAAACCTAATTATAAAATGTGTTGTTCGGTTCAATCAAACTGACAATCAGTTCAGTTTTTGTTTGGATATTAATCTCAGACTAACTTCAAACTTTGCTTTATTTGGTAAGACATTGGCCTTCTATTTCTTTTACAAAATAATTTGAAAACTCGTTTTAGGGTATTTGAAAAGTCATAATATATCATAAGCATAAAGATGGTGAATGTTATTAAAGGTGTTGACGAAATTGTAAGAGTGAATATTTTAAACTTAATAATCAATCTCAAATATTTAGATAAGTAAGAGTGAACTTATATTATTAAAGGTGTTAGGCTAAATTGTAACTAATATATGTGTTAAATAAATTGACTAATTTTCTATGTAATAGCTAGAGTTGAGTTTTTAGATCGGCAATATTGCAAGGCATATTCTAATCAATTAAAATAGAACTATATTAATTTTCTCACTACAAAATGTACTGTAAATTCTGATGGTAATTTCCACGGACAATTTGTTTTCTGAAATTACCAACGCTTTCTCGAAACAGTGGCTTATATGCCATTTTAAGAAAAAAAAATATAAATATAAATATAAATGTCTTGTTAATTTATTAAGTTTGAAGAAAAGATGAATTAAAAAAAAAAAATTCTAATGTAAGAGATAAATTTAAATTAATTAGACTAGAATAAAATGAAATATTTAAAATTAATATTTATATGTTAAAGAGTAAAGAAAAGAAAGTGTCCTATCGAGAAAATAGGAAATAGAAAAAATAATTATCTTATTCAAAAAATAGGAAATTTGTGTAAATATTTTCTTATATAAAGAGATGTCAATGTGTGGCATAACTTATGAGTTTTAGAGATGAATTGAGATCTTCAATTTTGAGAAAGTTTCTAAAGCTAATAAGAAAAGTCGTTCTTATATTCTTAAGTCTCTATAATTCTTCAACTGGTACCATAACTTAGGAGATTACAAAGTATTCATGGGAGACATCGTTCTAGCATAAAGAAAGCCAAAGGAAGGTGGATCGACCTCGATTCAATGCCCGATACTTACTACAACGAACTACACCATATGGACGATACATATTAAGATCGCGTTGGGTACACAAAGTATGTGAGGCTATAGAAGTCGACTCTGAAGATGGCGAGAACGATGATATGCTCGGTTTTTATCGCTATTTTACTCCCATAGTTTCCTCGGTTTTGTACATTCTCGGTTGTTTAAGAGTCTTTTAGGATTGCATTCGTGTGCATATTGCATTTCCAGGTGTTTAGGAGAATCGTGCATCATTCAGTTACAATAAAGGACTGAATCAGGCATGAACGAGTCATATCTGGAAGTCAAACAAGCCGTATATCGACCACAATACAGAGAATATCGACCAGGCAGTGGTCCAGGCCCCAATATCGGCCAGTGCACAATAAACATCGACCACCACCTAGCCGATATTCGAACATCGACCAGAGCATAACCAACATCGACCATGCCCAATATCGACCTCCCCTTGGCCGATATTGCATTTGAGAATTGCCAAAAGACTGATCTACCCCTAACTTGTTTTACCTTAATTGTCTCTCTATATAAACCTCATTTCTTTGCCATTTTTGGCAAGTTTTTAAGATGTTTTAGTGGAGAATCTCTCCTTTGGGTTTTACCTTTTTGGTGAACTCTAGTTTTAAGTTTGTAATCAACTTTAAGTTTAATCTAATTTTCTTCCTTAGTTTAATCTCTTTATTAAAGTTAGATCTTAGGTTCTAATCATGCCTAAGCATAAATCCCTAGTCGGATTTTGTGCTCTGACAATGATTAGTGAGTAGTCTTTTATTCTGAGCTTATGGATTAGGTTGATCCGGTGATTTTAGGAATGGATCTGGTGTTTATGTTTTCATTCTTCCATTAATCTTCATGCCTTGTGTGTTTAATGCTTTAATAGATCTGATCCATCTATTTTAGATCCGTTCTTATCTGGTCTGCCTAGGAGATTGTGATAGGTTGTTAGATCTGAGCAATGCATGCTGAATATATTCTATTGACACGAGAGTGCTTAGGATTGTTTAGAGGTTGGAAGGAACTGCTCTTATTGCTTTCTAGGTATTGAATCTAGTCAAGAGATTGCGATGATCTTATCTAGAAAAGGGATCTTTGACGCGAGAGCGCAGGTCTTCTTTTGATATTCCTAGATCTAGGATTAGTAGAACCCTATTTTAAGTTAAGCACATGTATCCAGAACTATAATCATTTGTTTCTTTCTCTAGTCCATTTGCTTAGGATTGTTTTACCGCTTGTTTCCCGTTGCTTTATTCTGTTTTACCCTATGCCACTATTCTAGGATTGTTAGTGACAACATTCAATTCCTATTCCGCGTAGACCAGCTAAACTCTGTATAGGCTGACTGACCTAGTGCAACTCCCGATTTGGTTTGATATATACCCATCAACTTCATTTGCAACATTTATATTTTCCTCTCCTCTACTCGTCTATAGTAAGCAGTAGGGGAAATAGCCTGTTTATCAAACGATATGGCCACAGTTGTATTGTTTCTATCTATACCTAAGACACTTATCTTACAAGTAGGTGAGCTAGACAGAAGGAAGAAGGTATGGAAGTAATTAAGACAAGACATGTCAGAGCAGAAAGAGTTAAAGAAGCAAGATTACAAACTTTGATGGCAGAATTCGACTGTCTTAAGATGAAAGAAACTGAGACGATTGATAAGTTAAGCGAAAAACTCTCGGAGATAATCTCAAAATCGACCTTATTAGGAGAAGCCATCGAAGAACAAAAGTTAGTTAAGAATTTTCTTAAGAGTTTACCTCGTAAGAAGTACATATATACATATGGTAGCTTCCCTCGAACAAGTATTGAATTTTTAAAGCACCAACTTCGAAGACATCGTAGGACGACTTAAGACATATGAAGAACGTATCTCTGAAGAAGAAGAGTCTCAAGAAGATCAAAGAAAGTTAATGTATGCGAACACATAGGGGAAAAATCAACCATATCATGACGACTATGGAGATTTTAGAGGACGATGCCACGGAGGACGTTCCTATCAAAAGGGAAGAGGTCGTAGACGAAGAGATATGACCAATATCATATGCTACCGATGTGATAAAGTCGATCACTTTGTGTCAAGTTTTCTGGAACGATTGCTTAATCTACAAGAAACTCAAGAAATCAAAGGCAGCGATACACATGATGGGAATGAGCTTATGATGCATGAGGTGGTATTCCTAGACGAGAAACATTGCTTTCCAGCTGAATATGAAAGGAATGTTGATAAAGAGATGACTTGGTATCTTGACAATGGGCTAGCAATCACATACCTGGAGATCCTAGATATTTCACAAAGATTGACAATAGAATCACGAGAACGGTGAGATTCGGTGATGATTCTCAAATTGACATCAAAGGGATATGATCAATCTCTTTTGTTGATGTAAATGGCAAGCAAAGGGCGATGACAAACGCTTAATTCATACCAAATATAAAGAGAAATATCATTAACCTTGGTCAAGCTACTGAATCAGGATGCATCATAAAGATGAAAGGCGAGGATCGAACGATATATGATCAAGGTGGAAACTACATGTCAAGGCAAGAAGGTCACGAAAGTGATTGTACAAGGTACACATGGGAATCACGAAGGATAGTGTTTCCGAGAATACTGACCATTTTGACCAGAACCATGATGATGAATCTCTCGAGCTAGAACCATAAGTAACATTGAGGATATCAGAGAGACAAATTCGACCAGCATCATACCTAGATGCCTATATTTTTCTGCTCACAGAAGAAAAAGGAGAAAGGTTATAATTTACAATAAAAAAACGAGCCATTCAAATTTGGCGAAGCAAAAGAGTCGATAGAATGGTTATGAGCGGGTGAAGATGAGATTTAGTCGATTGAGAAGAATCGAATTGGAGCCTTGTAGATTCTCCAATTGGTGTACATGATATTGGCTTGAAGTGGGTGTTTAAGCTAAGAGAAATTCCGATGGTAGCATCAACAAGTATAAAGCTCAATTAGTTGCAAAATGATACACACAACGTCATGGGGTCGATTATGGCGAAGTCTTCGCACCTATGGCACGAATCAAGAGAATACGACTTATGTTGAATCTTGCAGCATCATACGGTTAAGAGGTATATCATCTTGATGTTAAGATAACTTTCATTCATGGAGTGTTAAAAGAGACAATCTATATTGTACAACCTGAAGGATTTATGAAGAAGGGGCAAGAGATTAAAGTCTATAAGCTACATAAAGCATTATAGGGACTGAAGCTAGCAGCACAAGCATGGAACAATAAGCTGAAGGAAATACTAAGTGAGTTAAATTTTAAGAAGTGCTCCAAAGAACCATCAGTTAATCGAAAGGAAAAAATGAAGATCTTCTTATCATTGCAGTCTACGTAGATGACTTGTTTGTTACGAGAACAAACAAAAGAATTATAGGTAAGCTCAAAAGGAAGATGTCGACTAAGTTTGATATATGAGTGATCTTGGAATGGAAGTGGTGCAACATGAAAGGGGAATAACCGTGAATCAACGCAGATATGCTATCAAGATCTTAGAAGAAGCAGAGATGGACAAGTGCAATTTGGTTCACATACCAATGGATTCCAAACTGAAACTAACAAAGGCTCTCGGAAGAACTAAGTTTTCTGAGATGATAGATCTCAATTGAGTTCAAGATTTTGCAAAGATAGGGTTCAAACTTAAGGGAGAGAATGTTGACTTATTAAACTTGGAGAAAACTTGAATCAAGAAAAAGAAATTATCCTAATCTAAGAGATAAACTCAAGTTAACTAGATTAGGATAAAAATGAAATATTTAGGAGTCATCTAAATATGTTAAAGAATAAAGAAAAGAAAATTATCTTATTAAGAGAACATGAAATAGAAAAGGTAATTGTCGTTTTAAGAGAATATGAAATTTTGTAGATATTTTCTTATATAAGGAGATGTCAAGGTGTGACATAACTTATGGGTTTTAAAGATTAATATTGAGAACTTTAATTTTGAGAGAATTTCTAAAGTTAATAAGAAAAGTTGTTCTTATATTCTTGAATCTCTACAATTTTTTATTATCAGTGTTACAAAAAAATGGTAAAATACAATTCTTAGTCTTAATGAATTTAGAGTTTTGATAGTTTCTTAATCAACAACCACACTTCATTTTTTTATTTTCATGCCTCGTTATTTTTTTTAAGAAAATGACTAGAATAGTATAGAAAAGTTGGAATATTACTAGAATAACATACATCTTTCAAAAATTACTAGAGTGTTTTTTGCACCCTAGTAAATTACAAAAGACAGCCTCGCTTATATTTAATTAACAAATCCACGTAACTAAGAGCTAAGTTATGTTACATAGGCGGCTGAGTTAGTTGTAATTAACAAATCCACTTCACTAAATCATATGCCACATGTATATTGTGGTTGAGTTATATATTAAAAACATGGCTGAGTTTTAGTTGGTTAACAAATAAACCGTTTTCAAAATCATACAATTAAGAAGAAATCTACACGCCAATACTTATTTCTCAGTACAAAACTGTTCAGTGTGTCGTAATAGTAAGTCATTTCTTTGAAATCGTCATCTTCTCCAAAATCGTCATCTTCTCCGAAATCGTCTTTGTCTCCGAAATCTCTGAAACACTCTAGTTAGTAAGTCATTTCTCTAAAATCGTCATCTTCTCCAAAATCGTCTTTGTCGTATTCTCCGGTAAGTTGCGACTAAGTTTGATTTATGTTAAGACTGGGTTTGATTTATATTGCGACTGAGTTTGATTCTCTTGCGGCTGAGTTTGATTTATGTTTTGCTTGAGTATGATTTATATCGTGGTTGAGTTATATTTTACGTAAAGGTTGAGGTAGTTTCTATAGCGGCTAGGTAATATATAATGTCGTGGCTGAAACTAACCTAGATTTTAGGGCTGAGTTAGTTTATGTAACAGCTGGGTTACCTCTATGTTGCGACTGAGTTTTATTTAGGGTTTTGGTCTAGTTTATTAATTATGTTATGGTTGAGTTATGTTTCCAAATTTGGCTGGATTAGTTTTATATCGGCTGATCTATATTTGTTTTTTTTATGATCAGATGGATGTCTCTACAATCTCTGAATATCGAGAACCAGATTACCCTCCAAGACTTTACCGTGACAGGTTTTCTAATCTTGAAATTAAATCGTTTAATCACTATACGGGTATGGGAGACCTTCAAATGATTAAAGAAAGAATAGGAAACGACGTGTGGGATGAACTGAAGCAGTTCCCTATTGGAATCATTGCTAAGATTGCTGATAGCAAAATGATTTGGTCTAGTAAGATCATACATTACCTACTATGCAGACACCTTCGCGTACACAAGAAGAAGATTTGGAGTATCGCTCACGGTCAACCCATCAAGTTTGAATTAAACGAATTCCATGATATAACTGGGTGGTTAAATAAAAACCCACTACCAACATAATGGTTTGAACCTGAGCAATACCCAAATTTCTGGAAAGAGTTGAAAGTGGAGCTTGGGCACGGACCCAAGTTCGATGAATTGAGGGAGTCATTAAAGGTCTATCATGTATTGAGTAGAGAAAATTAGAAATGTTTGGGCCTTTTAGCTCTGCAAGCCGCATGTCTTCACGCTCTGCATGCGAATTCTCGGATACCCTTTGAAAGTGCAAAAGAGTATTTGACGATGAGGCCATGATGTCATATCCATGGGGTCGTTCTGCTTTCGAAATTCTTGTTGACTCTATCAAGTTGTTGATGTACGTGTTATTGGCTTGGGCGTATGAATCTGTCACTTGCTTTGGAGAGCGTTTTGGGGGGAGTGAGAAATGCCTCATAGAACATTCCGCTTCTTCGATGGGGTGGAAACCGCACACGTGCGACTTTTGAGTCTGTCATCATCGACGAGCTCGAAGTTCATGGCAAGATAATGTTTTAGACTGATTTATCTAGTTTTAATTTTCTTCGTAGCTGAGTTACGATGTTTTGATGGCTGTGTTATGAGGTATTGAAGGCTTAACTATATTGTTTTGTTTACTTTATGGTTGAGTTTGTTTTTACTTTGGAGGCTGAGTTATATAATGTTTAATTATTCGATGGGTGAGTTTTTTTTACTTTGAAGGTTGACTTATGAATTCCTTTGTGCAGGTGCGCGTGAGGAATATGATGATGAATGATTCTTTAGATGACATGTTTCCTCCTTAGTGGCCGGGAGAAACAGATGACCCAAGACTTGTCAACCTGATAACAAACATACACACATGCCGGTTTGTTAAAGATTTTTGGGATGTGCATATCAAAAAGAATAAGAAAAGAGCGAGTGCTGTAATTTCGAGTGAACTTGAGCTACCAACAAAGAAGAAGAAGAAAGCTGCTCATGTGGAGGGCCAGAAGGAGAAGACAGAGAGAAAGTCAACCGCGACAGAGGATAAAAGTACATAGGCTATGGCTAACATAGTTGTGATACTGCAAGACTTTAGAAAAAAATTTGCCGATCAGGATGATAAATCTGCTGGTATAGAGCAGAACATGTATGGTGGATTTGCTGATATGCACCTGAAGATAGATGATAAATTTGCTGATATGGAGAAGAACATTGGTCGAGTAGTCGTAGAAGCAGTCGATATGCGTTTGAAAGATCATCTGAGAATGAGTGAAAGAGCTGAAAGTCACAGAGACCTCTCAAAAATCGAAAACAGCTCGACTTTAACATTCCCCTCGCCGCCACCACAGAAAAGTCCATTAGTAGTCCAGACACAGCTAGGGCCCCTCTTAAAGGTGAAGCGGGGGATAATAGAAAGATTCTGTGTGGGGGAAAATAGATTTAGCGAAGCGGGATTTGGTTCCGGTATTGGCCACGGAGCTTGGTAAAGGTGTTGATGATTCTCTTGATTTTGTTTGTCATGGTGTTTCTCCTGGTAAGAAACAAGCACCCGCCACGAAACCTGTGACAACGAGGAAACCGAAGCCTGTGAAAACAAGGCAACATAAGCTGAATGCTGAGCGACAGGAGATGTACGAGGCTCAGTTAAATCAGAAAGAGGCAGAGTTAAAGGGTATACAAACCTGTCATAATAAATCAGCCGCTAAACTAACTGTTGCCAAGATGAGGGGAAATAATCAAACAAACCAGGCAGAGGGCGCTGCGGTAAAGAGGAATGTAATCACAATCCCGAGTCCGAAGGACAGTTCGATTTGGGATGTGAGCGACAATGTTGTTGGCGGTCATAATAAATCAGCCATTAAACCAGCTGCTGCCAAGATGAGGGAAAAGAATCAGTCAAAGCAAGCAGAGGGCGCTGCGGTAAAGAGGAATGTAATCACAGTCCCAAGTCTGAAGGAAAATTTGTTCTGGGATGTGTTCGACATGTTGTTGGCGGTCATAATAAATCAGCCGTTAAACCAACCACTGCCAAGATGAGGGGAAAGAATAAGACAAAGTAGGCTGAGGACGCCACAATAAAGAGGAATATAATCACAATCCCGAGTCTAAAGGACAGTTCGGTTCGGTATGTGAGCGACTATGTTGAGGCGGATCTGAACAAAATGTTGTCGGAGTACGATGTGGATGAGGAGGACAAATCGAGGTTTGCAATTATGAAAGCTTATCGGGAGGGTCGTGGCCCCGAAAACTCAAATTTTCCGTACATTGGGCCAAATAGGAGGCATGCTTGAGGAATAATATTACACCTTCACCAGCGATATATGATCCTCTAGAAGAAGTTGATGTAGAGAAAAGGGTTAAATTCTGGGATTACATGGACCAACCACTGAAAAAAGAGTCCATCGATGATAGTGCGTTCTTCGACGTCCTCGTCACCAAAAGAAAGGATTGACCAGATGGACCTCAGGGACAATATGGATGGCTGAGCGATGTTGTAAGTATACTTCACGGCTGAGTTACATTATGCATTGATGGCTGGTTTATTTAATATGTGACGGCTGAGTTATGATATTTTACTTTTTTTTACAACATATTGCTGCGTATATTAGAATCCTCATCATAAAGTCCAAGCAAAAACCAATCCCATTATGGTATGAGCACATTATGTTCGTTGATAATTTGTTCCAAAGCCAGTGGTTATACGACTACGATCAGTTAAAAAATAATCCAAAATCTTTCAAATTCACCGACGGGTAACAAGAATTGGTAAACGGCAAGATGCCAGCAGGACTAAAGACAAACAAGATGTGGGCGAGAGATGTGGAAGGGTATTCAATGTTGCAGGCTGTCATTGGGTGGCGTATCACGTTAACCTGTCGAAAGAGAGGATTGATGTCTACTATCCAACCATAAAACACATAACACCCGAGAGTGAGTAGAGAGTTAAAGATGCATGTAGACCGCTATTGCATACGATCCCATGGTTGCTGTCCGAGTTTTTTCCGACTGAAACGTGAAAACTTAACAGAAAATAGTTTCGATTCTGGAGGAGGGGGAAAGATGAACAACACATTCCACAAAACGATCAAATTGGTGACTGTGGGGTGTATTCGTTGAAGTTTATCGAATGTTTGGCGCTCAGAGTACCGTTTCATGGGCTAGATGATGCATGTATTTAATATATACGGTGAGATATGGCAATTCAGATTTTCGATGCCGGAGTACATGATCTATTCTCGCATCTTGGTAAATAATGTTGGAGGTTGTCATATACTGTAAGCCAACCGTTTTTAAAACTTGTAACTCGACATATTAGTTAAGTTAGCCGTGTTGTATCCTTAATATATACACCTGTATATAACCCAACCAAACCCTAAACTATTTCTTTAATATAACTCAGTCGTGTCGTAAGGATAATCTAGCCGTTTAGTGGCCACATAACTAAGCTATACCTCGAACGCACTATAAAACTCTCAACCCGAATGTAAATTATATGAGTAAATGTGTTAATAAAGTTCGTCTTTTCAATCCCGAGTGAATATTGATCAAATGTATGTATCCACTTTATTGAATTTACAAGTTCATAGTTGATATTGCTATTGAGATGTATGTTGATTAATCATATATGATCATATATTTGTATAATGCTATTGAGATGTATGCCAATACTCTTACAATTAATTTAGATGAATATTAATCAAATGTATGTATCCACTTTATTGAATTTACAAGTTTAGAGTTGATATTGCTCTTGAGATGTATGCTGATTAATCATATATGATCATATATTTGAATAATGCTATTGAGATGTATGCTGATACTCTTACAATTACTTTAGACCTTACATGTAGATTACATATTTGATTAATCATATATGATCATAATATTTTTCACATCTGAATATTAAATCGTATATTTGAATATTCATTTATTAATCAAATATTTGAATACATGATCAAATATCTGAATATTAATGAAACTATTAACAAATAGAGATTAGAAAATAACTAGGATCACATTTTAATTATTCTTGGTTGTTGATAAAATTAGATCTAATGGTCCAAATTGTCCTATAGTTCTAATTCGCTAATCCACCGACACTCGGATCATCATCTTTTATCGTTGATTATATTCAATCCAACGACTTAGATTAATCCGGCTGTGTAACGAGTTCAACCAAAATTAAACCACAACGTAACTCGACCGTATTTGAAACAAAAGTCAGCCGCTAAAGACAAAACTAAAATCCGTGAATCAGTGTTTGATATAATGTAGCCAAATAACTTAGCCAAACTCTAATTGACAATGCTATTGAGATGCATGTTGATGAATCATATATGATCATAATATTTTCATATCTGAATATCAATCGTATATCTGAATATTTATTTATTAATCAAATATTTGAATACATGATCAAATATCTGAATATTAATGAAACTATTAACAAATAGAGGTTAAACAATAACTAGGATCACAATTTATTTTTTCTTGGCCATTGATAAGATTAGATCTAATGGTCCAAATTTTCCTACAACTCTAATTCGCTAATCCATCGACACTCGAATCATCATCTTTTGTTGTTGATTATAATCAATCTAACGACCGTGAAGATTAACCCAACCGTTTAACGAGTTCAGCCAAAATTAAATCACAACGTAACTTGGTCCTATTTGAAACAAAAGTCAGTCGTTAAAGACAAAATTAAAATTCGTGAATTAGTGTTTGATAAAATGCAGCCAAATAACTCATCCATACCCTAATTTACAATGCTATTGAGATGCATGTTGATTAATCATATATGATCATATATATGAATAATGCTATTTAGATTTATGTTCATCATCTCACAATTGCTTCAAATATATTTATCATGGATGATCATATATTTGAATTCTAGATCAAACATTGTCTAATTCATATTAATCAACATACATCTTGATATCATTATACAATTATGCGATCTAATGTATTATATCTAGAGGTATGCTGATCCTCTCACAATTGCTTTAGACAATACATTATATCACATATTTTATTTATCATAGATGATCATATATTTGAATTCTAGATCAAATGTTGTCTAATTCATATTAAATCAACATACATCTCGATAGCATTATACAATTATGCGATCTAATGTATTATAAACTAATTCATATTCATTTATTAATCAAATGGATTCTAACTCATTTATAGTTACTCAACTTTAAGGAAATTCAACTCATCTTGAATATTACTCGTATATTTGATTATTAATCAAATCATTACAAAATATAGATGAAAAATAGCCAGGATCAAATTGATAAATAATCCAACGGCTAGTATCAAGCCATAAGTACTTAGCCGTAATTAAACCATAAGTCCGCCGTTAAAGAAAAATCATACTCCGTAAATCAGCCTTAAATCGTACCACGATAAATCAACACACTAAACCATATGCTCTAAATAGTATTAAAACATTAGCACTAAACTAAATCATTTTACCCGTATTCTATATCTTCAACAAATCGATTTCTTCCTAGGTGCCTAATAGACATGTCCGACACCTCTGAGAGTTCGCGAAGGTTGACAAATTTGAGAGACGATTCCGATATTACGTCGAAGGCTGCAGCGTTAAGCCATAGCTAGCAGACATCGAGGGTGTACGTAGTACCTACTCATTGATGGTGTGGCGAATAAATCGTTGTGAGGATCTCCAAAACGGAAATTAATCCGTATCGAAGGTTCTATCAATGCTCTTTTACTGCCGAACATAGGGTATGGTTATATAAAATTATGAATGTTAATCGAATATTGGATATGTTGTTATCTATTCTTATAGCTTGTTTGAATCTGGAAGTTGGTGAATGATAAACATGTTTTTAATGGCTCGATGAAGGAGTTCATAACGAATTGGAAAAGATAAGCAAGAAATTGGCTAAGTACGAGGAAATGAAAGAGGTTAAAGAGTCATTTGAGGAAGATATGAAACGAATTGAAGAAGTTGAGATTAACCTCTTTAATCACTTTCATAGCAAGATTGAAGAAATTGAATGTCATGTTAGGAAGCAGACGATGTTATTATTCTTGTTTTTGGTAGTTATTATAGTTAAAAACAATGTGATGGCTTTAGAAAAAACAATAACAACTTAGCCATAATTATAGCCGTAAATAAGCCGTATAAGACGTAATTGTACCCCTAAATCAGCCGTCATAAGAAAGTCAACTATGTTTCTATAAAAACGGAGCCAAACCCTTAACGATGTCTTTGTATGATTTTATTATAATTGACTAACCCATAATAAATCCGTAAATCAATAAAATTAATCTAATATAATATAAAAATATAATAAAAAAATCACTGTGAAGAATACAATATTAAAATGTAATCTAATAAGCTATAATGTCCTACTACGTGGTTATGATGTCTTAGCACACAACTATTATGTTGTATTACGAGACAATTGATGTCTTATTACTTACCGAGGTAAGTAATTGAAACACTGTAGTTTTTACAAACGTAACATACGTAATTGTACTCCCTATCTAAGCCATAATTACAGTCGTAAATCAACGATAACTATGTCTTTAACAGTTTAGGACAATTCTAGTCTGTAAGTCAGCCGGTAGAGACAATTCTACTGTGTAAGTCAGCTGATTCAGTATACTAATTTGCCTTTCACGGTTGTGTTATTATAGTCGACTGAGCCACCTTACCTTTTATAGGCTGATTTACGTATACTAATTTGTCTTCAGTGTGATTTACTGATTATATTTGACTATACGGTTGAGTTATATTAGTTGTAACGGCTAGAATCTAATACTTTATTCCAATCATGATATTACGACTGAGTTACTTTTGACTTATTTAAGGGTACTACTCTTATGTTATTATGGCTGACTTATAATGTTATTACGGCTGACTTATTATGTTGTTAGGCTGACTTATTATGTTATACAACTGGCTTATTATGTTATAAGGCTGATTTATTATGTTAGCTGTCTGGCTTATTATGTTATTACGGTTGAGTTCTAACAACATGTTTCTAGAGAATCACATTGCTTTCATACATATTACTACAATAACTACAGAAAAGAAGAACACTAACATCATCTTCTTCATCACACGCCGTTCCATTTTATCAATATGGCTATGAAACTGATGGAACATGTCCCTCCGTAGCTCTTCAATTCGTTGGAAATTCTCCGATGTGAACACATTCAGGTTTAGAACTTCCGTTTTAATTTCCTCCTCTTTATCAGGCAAAAGATTGCATATCTTTTCCAATTTCTTCCTTATCTTTGCCAATTCATTATCGGCTCCTTCGTCCACCCATTTAAAGACATGCCTATCATTCTTCAACTGCCAAATGCAAACAAACCATAAGAATTCATGACAATATGTTATACTTTACGCATGCATTAGCATATCATAAGGTAACAATCCCAATCAGACACTTAACCAATTTTTGATTAACAATATCAACTTTATTTAATCATACCTTACCGGCTGTTGCTAAAGAGCATCGATAGAACCTCCGATACAAATCCTTAGCCGTTTGTGAGGTCCTAACAACGATGTCATTGCCACACCAACAAGTCTTTGGAACTCCGTACACTGTCGTGGTCTGCCAGCTCGAACCACTCGCCGTTGGAGCCTGCGAGGAATTTGGAGCATGCGATGAACTTTTCTGAACTTTCTGAGATGTCGGACATGTCTACTTGGGAGAAAATGATGTTGCATGGGTATGTTTTAGTAAGAACAAAGTTCCTGTTTAAATAAGAAGTTGTAGCTGGGCAAATAAACCGGAACCGAAAAACCAAACCGAAACCGACGAAAAAGATGTTTTATTTTTAATGTTTTATTCGTAATTTTATGTTTTATTTATAAGAAGAATTTGAATATTTATTATTATATTTCAACTTTTATTTATTTAATATATTTTATTTATATTCGAAACTGAACCGAACCCGGAAGGAACCAATCCGAACCCGAACCAAAAAATAAAAAATAACCGAAGATATAGCGACCCTCCGAAAATGCTCACGAAAGGTCGCTAAGACCATCTCCAATGGTTGCCTCAATTTTGACCCTCTAAAAATAGAGAAGAGATTTGCTCAAATGGTCACCTCTATTTCTTACTCTAAAAAAATAATTTTAAGTATAATAGTTGATGCATAACCACAACATAATATATAACCCAGCCACATCATGATATATAGAAATTAACTGAGCCACAACATAATATATAATCCAACCATATCATAATATATTGAAATTAATTCAGTCAATTCATAATATATAACCCAACCACATCATAATATATAGTGTTAATGTTGAATATTTTGTTATTTAAATAACCTAAATACTAATAATATAATACATGTTAAGATGTCGTATTACGATGCAATGATGACTTATTACATTATCGAGGTAGAGTACGTCTGCGCATTAATAACTCATTAAATGAGAGCTACTAAAGATGTAGATATAGCGACCTTCAGATAATGCTCACGAAAAGTCGCTACGTTATCATCCCTTGTTTAAGATGGGTGTATAAAAAGAGTATTACCAAGGGTTCTCATCTATCAATCAATTAAGAAAAAATGGCGAAACGTATTCCAAATAACTACTTCGACAAAAACTACCACAATTACCTACTCTACCACAAAACCTACTTTAGTTAGCTCAACCTTCGGAATCATCAAACGATTCATCAACGAAGGTGGAGTTCGAGAGTCAAGGGAGTGGTGGAGGAAGAATTGGTTCGAGGAGTTAAGCATCAATTTTGGGGGTAAGAGCACTCAGGAAAATGGCATGCCGCGGTACTCCGATGCCACCGGTCGTGGGATCACCATTTCCTAGAATGCTCAACTTCCCACAACCGCCTGGTGGCATTGGATATACAAATATCACACTCTCGTTCCTACTAGGCGGACCTCTGATCCGGAGGTCCGTAAGAGAGTAGTGGAAATAATCGAAATGCTTCAGGACATTCTCAAGGAGATTGACGATTGAAGATATTTAGATTAAGCTTTTATTATTATTATGTATTCTTTGTGCCTTTTTCATTTCTTAATGAAATATCATTTCTATTTTGAGTATGTATTTTTTTAAAAACACAAGAAACTTTTGTAAAACTAAGCCAACAATTAGTCAAACAGAACACAAACATAATTAACTAAGCCGTAACATAACTCAGACATAATTAAACTAAGCCGTATCAGAACTCATACATAATAAAACTAAGCTGGAAAACGAACTCAGACACAATTAAACTAAGCTGTAACAGAACTCAAACATAGTTTAACTAAGCCGTAACAGACCTCACACATAATCGAACATAACCGTTTTCAACTATCACTAGTAAAAATATTTATATAGCCAGGAAAAAATTCGTGGGAAAAGGCTATTTTTTCGTGGGTATACGTCATTTCCCACGAAATTCCCACGAAATTCGTGGGAAAAGGCTATTTTTTCGTGGGAAATTTCGTGGCTATATGATTTTTTTTTACTAGTGTATAATTACAGCGATAAACACAACTCAGCCAAGTAAGACGATATTATAATCATTAACTCAACTGCTTATGAGTAACTCGGCCGGAGTGAAAACACAAGTCAAGCTGTTACAGAACTCAGACATACTTAAGTTAAGCCGTATCAGAACTCAAACATAATTAAACTAAGCCGTATAAGAACTCAAACATAATTAAACTAAGCCGTATCAGAACTCAAATTTTCTCTTGATGTACGTGAAGATAACTTGTGCCTGTTCAAATTTCCTATTAGTAACTTGTGCATGTTCAAGTTATGACGGTTCGAAACTAGTGGCTTTTCAATACTTGCGTATTTATACGAAATCATTAGTTCACATCTCCATCACTAAGCATCTAAGATTGTCGAAAAGTCTCACGAAGCAGAAAACAATGGTGAAAGGTATGAAGTCAGACAATGTGGAAGATGATGCATCGAGGGAGGTAGAGAGCCCATGTCGTCTACCAGAAGAAGCGATTTACGCTTCGATCACAATGGTGCTTCCTGATGGACGAAACTCTACAAGGGAAGACCGGAAGAATGTCAAGGCACTTCTCAAAATTTTGTAGGACGTTCTTTAGCGTATTGATAGCACGTAGTTTTTTGTAGTTTGTTTTTCCATTACATAGCCAAACTCTAAGTTATGTATTTTTTTACTCAACTCTTTCTTTGTATAACTTAGTTGTATCCTAAAAATGGAGTGCGGTAGTTTTAAATTTCATATTTAACGGCTGAGTTATCTAGTTTTTTTTTACATCATGGCAGATGTATGGGAAAAAGTTATTCTAGAAGTCAGCCGTATTAGAAAATTTCCTAACCCGTAAATCAGCCGTGAATAGCATCTGTAATTTTTTTTCTCTGCTGCTGTTGATTATAATTATCTAACAAATAAGAGTATTCCATTCTTTAATTTCTTTTTTTCTCTCCCCCTCTGTCTTCCCTCTCTTCCCCTTCGTCGTTAAAGGGAGATGCGTTTCTTCATCGTAATCAAAGAAAATCTTCATTCTGAACATGCGGACGCGAGAGCACGGTTAGCTTAAATTGGATAGATCTTAGACTAAGGATATACTTTATTGTTGAATTGAACATCAATTGCATGAAATCGACTGCCTGATTCGCTGCCATGGTTCATAAACTTAGCCTTCATTTTGTTTCAAACTTTTGTTCAATTTCGTTGTCATTTCTGGTTTTCGTTTACTTTCTGCTTTTGTTATCTTTGTTTTGTTCTCTTTTATTGCTTAATAGGATTGTTAGTGACAGACAATTTCCTACTTGGCTTAGACTAAACCGATTCTCTATAGTTCTAGTTTTTTGTTAATCACTCCCAGATTGGTTCGACATTTTCCCCTTTATTATACTACATTCGATTGATAAGTACCCCTCTTCACCTCATCCACCAATCTTTACCTCACTCTTCTTAGACAAAAAGGGTGTGTGGGGTAAAGATCTACTTATCAGAGGCTCCCGTATGTCTAACCTGTTTCTGGTACTGGGAAATTGTTCTTCTCTTAGCCAACAATCCTCAAGGCGTTTAAATGTTTTAGTGTCCCTTGTTCTATATGACTTTTTAAATGTTTGTTTTGTTGTTAAACCCTAAGTTAAATCGTTAAATGATTGTTTGTTTAATATGACTTTTTAAATCTTTATACCCTAAGGGGTATGACATGCCAAATAAGAACTGATGACATGAATGATGGTATGACAAGTCCGTAAGTCAGCCGCAAACGTGAATGTTATTCTAGTAATCAATCTTTCGCAAATCATGAGTCGTAAAACGGCTAGAAAATCATAAATCAACCTTGTCGTCAACTAAATTAGCCGTAAGGTGAATGCTATTCTAGTAATTAATGTTTTGCTAATACGTCAGCCGTATGATTTAATAACTCAGTCGTCTGATGATCATTAAATAAGCCGTAACAAAATAACTCAACCATCTCATTACTACAATTCAGCCGAGTTTTCGATAACTTAGCCATCCGATGTATAAGTCAGCTGTAACTTGTGTACGTAAGTCAACCGTGATCACATAAATCAGCCATATTTATGTAAGTAACCTGTCACGAGCGGCTGACTTAAGTCATAAGAAAAGTTTTAATATTACTAGAATAACACGTGACGGGTAACTCAGCGGCAACGTAAACAAAACTCAGTTGTATCGTAGAAAGTAGCGTTTGACGGATGCGTTATTTAATACACGTCAACGAATTCCTACGTGGGGAATGACATTCCTGTAAATACGTTTTTTGCCACAACGTAATAGAAGGGCACACTTGACATTTAAAAAATCGATGTAATAAAAGATATTTGTATGGTTCTAGTCATTTGTGCGAAGCTGTGTGCAATTTCAGTTAACTTCCCAAAATTATAAATGAGTAAAATTATTATCATATCTATACATTAAAAAAAAAAAAATCTACTACAAAAAATCAAAATGAATTATTTCATATAATGATAGATAAATATTTTGTTTCTCTATAATAATATATTACAATTTTCTTAAAAAGTATTCTTAAAGCAATATTCTTTATTATTAAAATTTTAAGATCTAATAATTTTACGATTGAGAGTTCGACGAGCCGGTCGCGCCTCCATCGACAACCATCGGCCACCACCTCTCCAGGAACGTTCTTTTCGTAGGGCCATGTATCAAGTGGTATCATGAGTCATTGATATACTCGGTTTTTATCGTTATTTTAACCCCGTCTTTTCCTCGGTTTTGTATGTTTTCAATCATTTTAGAGTCCTTTGGGATTGTATTCGTGTAGATATTGCATTTCCAGGTGTTTAGGAGGACCGTGCATCATTCGGGTATGCTAAGAACTGATCCGGGCTCGAAAGAGTCAACTCTGGAGGTCAACAGAGAGGAGTATCGGCCAGAGAGAAGTAGTATCGGCCGGGCCATTGCCGATACACCCAAAATCGATCTGTTCACCATGAGTATCGACCAACACCCGGCCGGTACGGCCAACATCGACCGGTTCACCATCAGTATCGGCCGGTACAGGTCGATATCGGCCGGTTCAGCATCAATATCGACCG
>OVAO01000140.1:0-27196 GCA_900406285.1 Biscutella auriculata
CAAGGGATTGTTCACTCTTGCAATTAGTAAAGGGATTTCCACCAAGGGATTGGGTTAGTCTAATTTTGATAGATCCTAGACTAAGGATTAGCATTGTTATGATAGAAATGAGTAGCTTTATCAATCCCCATATCACCCGAAATCATTGCCATTCCAATTGCCTAAGTTTCCATCCTTGTTAATCTATCAATTTCTTGTTATTGTCTTGCTATTGAATTTGCAATTAGTGAATCATCTTTGCTTAGTATTATGGTATTGTTAGTGACAAACAACTCATTCTTAATCACTAAGACTTAGTAAACTCTATATAGAACTAGTGTGTAGTCAGCCCCGATATTGGTTCGATAATCCCCGAGTTAATTCTCACCCCTATACTACATTGACAAGCAAGAATTTAGTCTTTCACTAACCAATAGTGAATAGGCTAAACACCTACTTATCAGTAGAAACTCGCAAGTGTGGTCTCAAGTTAGTGTATGTTCGGGGCCAAATGTATGAGTTCTCACCTGATCTTATCAACCGTGCCTTTGACATTCAACATCCTCCTCAACCACGCAAAGGTACTGAGCTCTTGGTTAACGACTCTTGGCATGATGTCGTGTCTCTCTTGACTGATGGGAAACGCAGCAGCTGGGATGGATTTGCATCGCGTCATCTCTCCAAAACCATGGCTGTCGTTTACAAATTAAGCTGCCGAAATTGGATGCCATCAACAAATGCCACCAACATGTCGTAGGGAAGAGCTCATCTTCTCTATATGATAGCAAAGAAGATTCCTTTTAACTTCGGAAATCTCGTGTTTCAGCAGATCATCAGAGCCGCTGCATCTCCGAATCAAACTACACTTCGTCTTCTCTTCCCAAATCTCATTTTTCACATTCTGAGCTTTCAACGACTTGTTCCTACTTTCCGCAACAATCAGAGATCCGGCTTCCCTCATCATGTGTCCATTGACAAGAGTGGTAGAGGAACTGACGTTGAAAGATCTCGGGCTCCATCTCTAGCGGATGATCTTAGGTACTTAGCTGATGCTGTGAGGAGGATCCAACGTCGTCTTAAGGACAGGGAGTACAACCCGTATGACACACGCCTTACTTCAGATTCGGAAGGCACCGTGTCTGACGATGATGAGTAAAGGTGATTCTTGAGTATGCATACAAGCAGGGGGAGTATGCGGTGAGATGAAGAAGGTTTTTTTTATGCTTTGTCGGGATGTGTCAGCAAGCTTGGATTCTCGTTTTTTTGCTAAGCTTAGAACACATATCATTCAGGGGGAGTTGTCAAGCTTTATGTTTTAAACCTTTTGTTTTTGAATCCTGAACCTTGTCATATTCTCATTATGTTGGATCAAGTTTGTTTCCTCTGGTTACGTATGGAAGCTTGTATGCTCATATTCAAAAATCAAGGGGGAGAATGAAGAAACCGATTCAAACCAAGTTAATTGAACCGAACCGGGCTATGTTGAAACAGACTGGCGTTTGCAAACCAAGAAGAAAAAAAAAAGGAAATTCGAAAAGTAAAAGGAAATTCATTTAAAAAAGGAAAAAGAGAGCTACAATTCATGAGGTTTCTAGTTTATCCAGGAGAGTGGCTGGGTGTATAAATAGGAGACTCAAGGGATTTGAACAACAACAATTTGAGAAAGAAGAAAAACAAATCTTAAGTGAAGAAAAAGTTTTCGTCAAAGTCACAAGGAGTTATTGTGATATCGAATAGAGAGGAACTTAAGGTTGTGCACTTAATAGTCTGAGAGATTGATTAAGTGTCACAAAGGGATAATAGGTTAGTGTTTCGGGTAGTCGTAATTGTTAGGGATTCAAATACGTGAAACAATCGAGTTATTTGTAATAATCTTTGTTGAAAGAGTTATTTCAAATAAAAGAAACTTATTGATCATCTTGTTTACAAATCACATAATAGTACTGTGCCACTTCGTATCTGAGCGTGTATTTTCAATCTCCACTTCTATTTTTTATTATGTATGAAGAATTTACTGCAATTTATAGCAACAATTAAAACTTGACCAAATACATAGATCGAAAAATCCAAAACAAAAAAAAAGTAAGTAAAAGTACACTGCAAATATTCATGTAGCAGGTCTTGCTGATAGTAAGGCCTTAGGGAGAATACAGGTTTTCCTCTTCTTCTTTTTCACTCTCAGGCTCGAAACAAGATAGACTACAGAAAACTCTGTGTTGGCTCTTGAAAACCAAGTCGTATATGCAACGACATCTACATGTATAACACACTGGTCTGGAGTTGCCATTATTACATCCAATAACAATCTTTGCATCATCTATTTTAATGATATGGTTCGGCTTCATGTAGTCAACGTCCTCTCCCAACAAACATGTAATGTGAAGAGTGACACTACAAGAGTTACATGTGTAGTACCAATGTGTTGCATCTAACTCCGTTTCACAGATCTCGCACCAATATTTCAGATCCGTTGTGTTTTCTTCTCCATAACAAAGAGTAAGTGGATGTCTATCATGCTTGTAGTGAGCAGCAGAAGGCAAAGTAGCACAAGGAAGACACAAAAAGGAATTGCATCTAATACATTCTATGTACTTACGAATGTAGTTGCGATTAGACTTGCAACCCATGCATCTACCTTGGGTGAGATTAAAGAAGAGAGGGTGATCATGTGGATGAGAGTCATGGACTGACGGATCCGAAAGTGAAGCACACCTTGCATCAAGTTTAAAAGAACAATCTTCTTCGCTGCATATGTACATAAAACCACAACCATATCGCACACAACCATGACACCTGAAGAAACCTTCACTAGGATATTTAGGAGAGAATGGATGGACAAGAGTAAACGGGTGTTTGTGTATGGGATGGTGTTTTATGCGAGGAAGGGATGCACATTCTTCATGGAGAACAAAATCGCATTCTATGCAGCAATAAAAGCGATCTGAAACTGTTATATGAAGGGTGCAAGCTTGGCAAAACTTGTTGCCGTGGTGCCCATTTCCATGAATCTTTAGAAGGTGATGGCCATGACTGAAATGTTGAATAGTCTCTTCATCAATCCTCACAAATGGATCAATAACTTCATCTTCTTCTTCAGGCACTCCTTCAAGATCTTTCCCATCCCACACTTGATCATTTGTTGCACACTTTGAATGGACAGCGTAATGACATCCGTTGTTGCAATTGTACTGCCCATAATTGACATCAACAAGTTTGCGACAAACTCCACAAGAGAAATCACCAGGAGGAATAATGGAGGAAGTGTGAGAGAGAGGGTGAGGGTGACGAGTGATCTTAATGACACGAGGTAAGTAGATACATTGTTTGTGGACCATGTAGTTACATAGAAGACAAGAATAAACATGGTCTAAGTCAGAGTCAAGAGAGAAACCACAAGCATCACAAGGCAAAGGAATTTTTCTAGGAAAGAGGGTAAGAGTGTGGTCATGGCTCTTTAGGTTTTCAAGAGTGAGAGGTGGTGGATTTAACGTGCAGTTGAAGTGCAAGCTTAGATTGCAGATAGAACAATGATAATATTTGTCTTCATTGTCAAGGTTCCTCCGACAAGATTTGCACTTTTGATGATTTTCATCTGAAGCAGAGTCTTCTTGTTCGTATATATTGAAGTCGTTATCTGAATTTGAGGATGACGAATTCCAATCAAAAGGAATTCTAGACACATCAAATTCAGGATCTAAGACGATGAGGGTTAGAGGATGGAGGAGGTGAAAAGGATGTTTGATCTCGATAGGAAACAAGTGACAACCTCTGTGAAATTCCAAATCACAAGTAATACAATAATAATAATACCTCTTCTCCTCCAAGTGTTCAACGTGTTTGCAGGAGAAGCAAAGAGAGAGTGGAGGATCAAATCGTCGGCAAAGTTCGTGAGGGTTTGCTGGATCTGACACAGGACATCTAGAATTGGTAAGGTATTTAACTGCTTCCATGAGGATAATATATGGTTTTCTTTAGGCTCAACTATGAAAACAAATGAATCGTATAAAGCCTTTATAAGTAAAGTTTCTAAAGAGTAAACAAGTGAGAGGGGTTTTAACGTCTCATCATCAATTTGTAAAGAACGTTGTCGGCACTCTTAACGTTAACAAATATTCTTTTCGTTCAAGTTTTAGATTTGCTTTTTGTTTTTCTTTGTATTAATTAATGTCTTACAAGTTTATACGAGTTACGCTTTTTAGATTATGACCCACGTTGATACACAATTTTTAAACAAACACATAAAAACGAGGAATATATTACTTTAAAACTTATATGAATCCATATTAATTTATATCACTTAAACATATCAACGTAAATCATTAAGACCTGATGTATGTATCACAAAGACCTGGTGTAGTTTAGTTTGNAAATATTAGGTGTCGGAATATTACAAATACTGATCTGGGATTTCAATCAAAATTAACACGAAGTAACACGAAATATTAGAAATACTCTTTAAGTATTAATACATCATATATCTTGAAAGATGAGGATTATGATTGATTTATTTTAAAAACTGAAATAAAATTAACTAAATGTGTATTATGGATTATTAGAGGTGTAGTTTAGTTTGATATCATTTTTTATCTAACAGTCAGAGTTTCTTTTAGTTTGGATTCAATTTCGATTTTAAACTATGTGTCATTAATTTTACATTATTTTCTTATATATGGTTTACAATCCATAAAATAAGGTTTAGTTTTTTCCTTTGCTTGAAAATTTATTTTTCAATAATTTAATATGCACTTCGAAAAGATTATAATAAAGAATAGTATGGTTATTCTATGTAAAAATCAACCATAGCCGTCCACGAATTGTAAATTTCATGGTTGACATGTANCAAAGACCTGGTGTAGTTTAGTTTGATATCATTTTTTATCTAACAGTCAGAGTTTCTTTTAGTTTGGATTCAGTTTCGATTTTGAACTATGTGTCATTAACTTTACATTATTTTCTTATATATGGTTTACAATCCATAAAATAAGGTTTAGTTTTTTCCTTTGGTTGAAAATTTATTTTTCAATAATTTAATATGCACTTCGAAAAGATTATAATAAAGAATAGTATGGTTACTCTATGTAAAAATCAACCATAGCCGTCCACGAATTGTAAATTTCATGGTTGACATGTAGCGGATAGCAATTTAGAATCCACAACGTTAAGAAATAGCCGAAGAATTTTGCATTAACTACAAAGCATCAATTTTATGGTCGAGGGTGAGTGGTCAACAGCGCTCGAAGAATTAATAAACTATAACTGAAAGCACGCAAGCACTAATAATGACCACATTACAAATGACGAAGAAAAAAAAAACTGTGGATAATATTAACACTAACTACAAAACATCATAATTATAACTTATAATTAGGGAACAATATCACAAATCAATAATTTATCAGGATGTAGANACATCAATTTTATGGTCGAGGGTGAGTGGTCAACAGCGCTCGAAGAATTAATAAACTATAACTGAAAGCACGCAAGCACTACAAAACATCATAATTATAACTTATAATTAGGGAACAATATCACAAATCAATAATTTATCAGGATGTAGATAATTCAAACAATGAGTAACAGCACCCACTCATACCCGACCATAACACTAGTGTTTTTTTATCGGTCTTAGTAGGCTCACAAAAAATTCTGTTTTGTTTTCGGTCTTTTTGTTTTACATATCTACGTTACTTTCTATTTTACATAATAAACAAATTAACATCTTTCTCTATACGACAAAATCGATTAGTTAAGAAATTTCAAAAACTGTACATGAGTCAAAGGACATTTTTGATATTTCATCCCTTAATCGATAGCTATAAACTTTTTCACCATTTTAGGAGAAGAAAATCAAAATCAAAAGAACCAAACAATTTCTTTTTGTTGTATTAAAATCAACATATTTAAGGCATTGATATTATTTTCGTCAAGAAGTACAATAAAAAAAATCAGACCTAAAGTTTTTACAACCACCTATGAATAAGACCATGTACAACGCGTCTTCTTGGCGTTTCTTATGCGAGTTCTTAGCAAAAATAATAATAAAAAATAATTTCAGAGTTTCTTATGACAAGAAACGGTTGTTTGTAAAGAACCCTCAAGAAACGGTTCTTGTTGTCAAAGAAACGCGTGCGACGCGCGTGTTTATTTTTATTTTCTGCAGCTCATTATAACGGTTAGAAATATTTTATCCTATTTTTAAAATTAAATTATTTGTTCATTATCATTATTTAATTGAATATTTTTATTTAACATCCTAGTTAGTTGGTTAAAGATATTTTGGTTTATATTTTAAAAATTATAGATATTGTAATTTAAATCATTCTAGGCAATATTATGAGCAATCGAATCCGAGTTCGCGATCACGCAAAACACCAACAATTGAAAGCGGATTTGGTTGAGAATATTGGCTCAAATTCGGCATGAATCAAGATTACAATTAACCGTTTTTACCCGTTTAAATATGTATTTTTTATAAAATATTTTTATTGTATTTTATTTATAATTATATGTTTTATCTTATGCAATAATTTATATAAATTACATTTTATTTTTAATATTATAATTTATAAAAATTAATATTTTAATCTTAAGAACCCCTCTACCATTGGAGCCCTCTTTTTTAATCAAATTTCCAAAATCACTTCATGTGTTTCTTATCATTATTTTAGAATAAACTAATCCTAAGAACCCTTTAAAGAACCCCTACCATTACACTTGCTCTAACACATTATATCAAAACCTGAGAGAACATAATAACCATAAGAAAAAACAAACAAAGCTTAAAGAAAGCACTCGACACCGATTAAGAAAGACAGGAATTGATTTTCTCACAATATAACAACTCTGATAACCACGATGGAGATCCCCTGGTTATGTAGGATTGGTGAAAGCCAATTTTAGTTGCTGATGTAGCCATGAGAAAAACACAAATGTTCGCACCAGCCGCTTCAAACGCTAACTTCGACGTAGCAAACCGCAACAACACAACCTTTTAACTGAAACTTAAATGTAGGCTAGGAAAGAGGTCGACTAAAACTCTTAACTAAATCATGGGACGGCACAACAAAAATAACTCTGTCCAAACGTAAATCAACAACACTATCAATTGTCCACAATAAAGCTTTATAGTTCAAAACCAAAAATTCCCCACATGCTATGAAATATCTTCTACTATGAAAAACAACTACCCTTGGAGAGTTTCTAATTATATAATGTATATAAGGAAACAATTGATAATACACTGATCTCTCTATACATATATATACTCTGTAATCACTTAATAAATAATATCAAGAGATTCTTAACCTACATGGTGTCAAAACTTAAGTCCTTCTAATTTTTTTTATGTAGCGGCCACCCTTCTCCGATCTCTCTTCTCTTGTTCTCTATTCTTGTCGTCTTCTACTCTTCATTCTTTTCTCTTCTTACTCCTCACTCATGTCAAGCTCCCCGACAAATCACAGTGAGACTATCAATGTCTCCTCCGAATATGCTATTCTCCTTAATGTCAACATGATTAATGTAACAATACTTACGGCAGATTCATGCTTTGCTCGACGACTACAACTTAGCTTCCTACTTGGACGACAACACCCTCACTTTGTCACCAACCATCACAGAAAATGGTATTGTGTCACCAAATCCTCTTCATCAAATTTGGAAGAGGCAGGATCGATTCATCTACTCTATGTTACTTGGGGCCATCTCCCCCCACACTATAACCGCTCCTCTCCATAGCTATGATGTTGGCTGAGATTTGGACAACACTCATGACTACTACGTTTGCAAATCCCACTCCTGCTCACTTCAAAAAATTGAAGCATCAATTGAAGCACTAAAGAAGGAAAATAATCCATCAGTGACTATTTTCAAGGCCTCACAACTCGGTTTGATCAGATTGCTCTTGTGGGAAAACCTCTAGATCATGAAGACCAAATAAAGTTCATACTCAAAGGTCACTCGAAAGAGTACAAACCTGTTATCGATCAGATCGAGGGACGCGACATATCTCCAACACTAACGGAGATTTTTGAGCGCCTGCATAATCAGGAGGTAAAGTTGCAAACAGTCTCACACACCTTACTGCCCATCTCCGTGCATGATGTCACATATAACAACAACTCCAGGAAGAACAATGGTGATACACGCGTGAGTAGCCAAGAACCAAAGATGATACAAGAAGAGACTTCACTTCAAGTCCCAACAGGTCCCACCAAGAGAGCACAAGCGAAGCGGCTTGTTGGAGCCATGATACATTAATGGGAAGACTTGGAGAAGACTTGCCAATTCTTGAAGAAGGAGAAAGAGTAGGATCCAAGCATCTATCTCCTTGTGTCTTCAAGAGACTAGTTCAAAACTTGAGAAGGTTCGGGGTACTCTTTTTCCTTGATGGGTTTTGTCCCAAATGGGTGTTCCCATCAAATTTTTTAATGAGGCACATTGCACATGAACTACCTCATAGTCTCCAAGGCGCGTCAAGAGAGTCATCCGAACACTTAGCCAAGAATATGACCGTTAGCTCTCAAGACGTGTCCTTGTCGTTTTTCCCTTTAAATTTTGCATTTTTCCCACTTGTTTAGGGCTCCCTTCCTTTCCTTGAGTATTTAAACTCTCTTATGTCAAAACTTTTGCGGTAGCTAACATATTGAAATCAAAACCCGAGAGAGTTCATTGTTAGCTCATTTGCTTAAGTGAGTCATATCTCAAGTGATCTAAGTGTGTCATATCTTAGATCTCTTAAGGTGTATTCAAGGTTTTTTAATCCCCTTGGCGGTCCTCATCATTTCCCCTTCGTTTCTTACCGTTTGAATCTTTCGTACCGGTTCCATCGCTCGCCGTGCAAGCACCGCAGCCTCACCGTCACTCGTCGTCCTCCGTTGGTGTTGCGATCGTTCTGCTCTGATCGAACCTCACCATTTTCCCTAAAACTCACCCCCACCAAGTCTCGTCAAGATCAGAGTTCATCTGGTCTTGGAACTCAGAGAAGTTTTACCCTGTACGGTCCGGCGAGGCCGTACCGCCAGTACGACGCGTCCCCAAAACCATTCCTCCGACCAAAACGTTCGAACATTCGGATCCACCTCGACCAATCTCTATCATTTCCTCTCAAAGGACCCTTCCATAAGTTTCAACTCAATCCAAAGTCATCTGGTCGTAAGAATCACGCAACATTCTCCTTGTACGACCATTGTAGCCGTACATTTGGAAGAAATTCTCTAAACTCCATGATAGGATAAGAAATATTCTTCTTAGATTCTTCTTAGAAGGATCCATACTAAACTTAGAGTTAGTTAGGATACTAGAATATCTTTTTATATTTTCCCATTCCAAGTCTAACTAGGACTACTCTTGTATGTGTCTTGCCTATTTAAAGGCCTTCTATGCAATACAAATTAGTGGGGATTTATATTAACTTACATGGTATCAGAGCCAAAAACCTAAACCAAATCTCATACAAAAATCGATTTTTTTCTAGAAACCCTAGTTTTTTTTCGATCAACCCTTTCTTTTTTCCCAAGTTTCTTCTTTACCTTAACACTCAAGCCTCTCTTACCTAATGGCCAACGAGCAACCCCTTGAGAGAGCCTTTGGTGTTACTGGGTATAAGCAAATTATACCCATAACCTTAGATCTAGATGCCCACAACTTCAATATATGGAAAGAACTCTTCACAAATTATTGCCTTGCCTTCGACACCGTAGCACACATCGACGATACACCTCCACCAGTTGATGCCGCGGCGCTTGTACGATGGACTCAAAAGGATGCCTTGGTGAAGAATTGGATATATAGTACAATAAGCAAACCGATATTAGAGATTGCTCTTCAACCCAAGTCAACAACAAGACAAACCTTCAACAGAATCGAGGCTTATTTTCAAACCAACAAGGAGGCAAGAGTAATGCAATTAGATGAGCAGCTTTGTACTAGTCACATGGGGGACATGACTATACACGAGTTTGCTCAAAAGATCAAACGTATTGCAACCTTACTCTCTAACCTAGGAACTGAAACACCACAAAATACTCTTGTCACATACCTCCTTAATGGCCTTACCGATCGTTTTGACAACATCTGCAACGTTGTTAAACATCACAAACCCTTCCCGTCTTTTGATGTGGCAAAGGTTATGCTCGAGCTCGAAGAGAACCACCTCAATCGTGTCCACCGTAACATCCACCATGTGCAAACGGATAATGCATCCTCACAGGCGACCATGACAGCTTCAGAACCTAGTGTTAACCAACCTCCCCGCCGTCCTCAGCAAAACCCTAATCCGAATCACTATCAACCCCAACAACACGGGCATCAACAACAACAAGCTAAACCACAATACAAACAAACACCTAGGATGAACACAGGAGGAAGTGGTGCTAAAAAGTTCAACAAAATCGCAACAACAATCAAAACACGTCCTACGTACCTCGCTATGCACCGCCGCAACAATACCCGCAACACCATCCTCCATACGTACCACAACAACAATGGCCAAGACAATGGAACCCACGGTCCAACGTGCCATCCTATCGCCCCCTACTCAGTACGCTCCACCTCAGCCGCACTACGCACCGACTTCACAACACTACCAGCCGCATCATCCACCGTCTTATGCTCCATCACCACAACATCATCATTCCTCACCAAACTATCAACCTCAATATGCACCTATGGAGGCTTATCAGACAACAAGTTTTCCCGACCCGGCTGGAGTACAATGGATCATGGACACAAGCGCTACAACACATATGAAAAACGATCCAGGTAATCTCTCTTATAGTTTTAAAAATTCTTTAACTCATCATGTTTTGGTTGGCAACGGTTCTACTATCCCAGTTACTCAAACCGGAACATCTCACCTCTCCACCAATGGTCGCCTCTTAACCCTAAAACCAACCCTTGTCGCTCCACGCCTTGTCAGAAACTTGATCTCGGTTCGTAAATTCTCCCGTGATAATTGGTGTTCTGTTGAGTTTGACCTGTTTGGTTTCTCTATGAAGGACCTTCAGACCGGAAAAACAATGCTCCGATGTGATAGCTCGGGAGATCTCTACACGGTTCCAGCCTCTCTCAAGAAACCGCTTTCGGCCGCTCTTCTTGCTTCTTCTCCAGACTTATGGCATAAACGTTTAGGACATTTAAATGATTCTGCTTTACGGTCTTTGAACTCTAATGATTTTATAGTTTTTAATAAAGATAAGCTTTCGGCATCTTGCACTACTTGTTGTATCTCCAAACACACCAAACTCCCATTTAAACCGTCAACAACCAAAACCGAGATAGCATTTGAACTCACACATTCAGATGTTTGGACCTCACCTAAACCGAGCATTAGTGAATTTAATTACTATGTGTTATTCCTAGACCATCACACTCATTATGTTTGGGTATACCCTATTCGCTACAAAAGTGAAGTGTTCACCAAGTTTCTCCATTTTTCATCAATGGTTCAAACCCAATTTGATGCAAAAATCAAAGCTTTGCAGTGTGATAATGGCCGAGAATACGATAATAAAGAGTTCAAAAGCCATTTTGATACACACGGTATCAAGGTCAGATACTCGTGTCCTCATACTTCCCAGCAAAACGGATGCTCGGAACGTATGATTCGAACAATAAACAACGCCATCAGGGCGCTTTTATCTCAAGTCGGACTTGCACCAAGCTATTGGGTTGAGGCACTAAATGTCGCGACTCACTTGCTCAACTTGTTACCGTGTTCCGCTGTCAAAAACCAAATCCCGCATACCCTTCTCTTTAACAAGACTCCCACCTACGATCATCTAAAGGTTTTTGGATGCTTATGCTTTCCGAGCTTGAATCATAATAACCTTCACAAGTTGGCACCTCAGTCAACTCCATGTCTATTTTTGGGATACCCGGATAAGCATCGTGGTTATAGATGTCTCGACTTAAAAATTAACAAAATTATTATTTCGAGACATGTATACTTCGATGAGGATACATTCCCGAAAGCTGAGAAAGAAGGTGCAAACTCTTTGACGTATGACTTCTTAGACATTGTCGTTCCTCCATCTCGTCAATTTTAGGACCTTCTCACGACCCCCTATCCCTCACATCCTCCTCTTGCTACGCCGCCCGTCCACCGGAACCCGGCTCTAACACCTGCGCCCGACCAAACTGCTAATGCTCCCCCTTCCCCACCTTTAAAAGACCCACCTAGTCCACCTCAAACGGTAGTGGCCCCAGGTGAGCCCGCGCAACCCGAACCCACAAGAATGCGCACACGTCTTCAATCTGGTATCACTAAACCCAAGCAGTTTATCTCGTTACACACCAACACCATCACCGAATCCAGCTTACCTAAAGGCCATAACCAAGCCCTTCGAGACCCGAAATGGAACCCGACAATGCATGCTGAGATTAATGCAATGATTAAAACTAAAATTTGGGATCTGGTTCTACGTCCAGCTAATACTAACATTGTTAAAGCCATTTGGCTATTTCGCCATAAATATGATGCTAACGCTTTTCTAACACGCCATAAGGCTAGACTTGTTGCTAATGGTAAATCGCAGGAAGAAGGCATAGACTATACCGAAACATTTAGTCCAGTGGTCAAACCAACAACTATTCGGACTATTCTGAACATCGGTGTCTCATGCAACTGGCCTATTCATCAACTTGATGTTCAAAATGTGTTTTTGCATGAGAATCTTGAAGATGACGTCTACATGCATCAACCGCCCGGCTTTGTCGATCCCAATCATCCAGATTACGTGTGCAAGCTGTACAAGGCGGTTTACGGTTTAAACCAAGCTCCTCGGGCATGGAATGCTCGCTTTGCAGGCTTCTTGAAAACGATCGACTTTGTCACCAGTAAAGCTGACCCGTCTCTCTTCATTTACCGCAAAGGAACATCCATAGCTTACCTTCTTCTCTATGTTGACGACATTATCCTCACGGCCTCGTCAACTCTTCTCCTCAATGCCGTTATCACTTAGTTGAAATCTGAGTTCCCAATGACTGATCTCGGAAAACAGTCTCACTTTCTCGGGGTCAAAGCTAAGTTCAAGTCGTCTGGTCTTTTCCTCAATCAAGCCATGTACGCGCGTGACATACTTGACCTTGCCAAAATGGCCGATTGCAAACCCATTGCTACCCCGGTCGATGTCAAGCAAAAACTATCCGGTGAAGGAGGAAACAAATTAGCAAATCCAACGGAGTATCGAAGTCTTGCAGGCGCACTTCAATACTTGACATTCACTAGGCCCGACATCACTTACGTCGTCCATCAAATCTGCCTATTCATGCATGACCCAAGAGACCATCACTTCACCGCACTTAAACGCATTCTCCGTTACTTTAAAGGAACGCTTACGCATGGTCTCTTGCTTCAAAAGGGCGTACTGAACTCACTTTCGGCTTATAGCGATGCGGATTGGGCTGGTTGTCCCGACACGCGATGTTCAACATCGGGTTATTGTGTATTCTTTGGTGATAGTCTTGTCTTGTGGTCCGCCAAGTGACAACCAACTATCTCCCGGTCTAGCTTCGAAGCTGAGTACAAAGGAGTGGCAAATGCAGTTGCAGAGCTCACTTGGATACGAAACCTTTTGCAAGAACTCGGCATTGGCATGAATAAGGCATCAATTGTCTATTGCGATAATATAGGATCAGTTTATCTTGCTACTAATCCGCTCAAGCATCAAAGGACGAAGCATATCGAACTTGACATTCATTTCGTGCGTGAGAAGGTAGTTATGGGTGAGGTCAAGGTTCGACATGTTCCCACTACTCTGCAATATGCAGACATTTTCACGAAAGGTCTCCCAACTACTGTCTTAGAATAATTTTGCTCCAGTTTAACCGTTCATCCAGATGACGCTTCAACTGCGGAAGGGTGATAGAATAAGAAATATTCTTCTTAGATTTTTCTTAAAAGGATCCATACTAAACATAGAGTTAGTTAGGATACTAGAATATCTTTTAATATTTTCCCATTCCTAGTCTAACTAGGACTACTCCTGTATGTGTCTTGTCTATTTAAAGACCTTCTATACAATACAAATCAGTGGAGATTTACATTAACTTACACTTCATCTAACCTGACGACCAAATTCTCTTGTGATAGTCAAAACTAAACCTTTTCATATTTCCATTCGATGACGATAGAAACAACGGTCTATCTCCCAACCCATTATCCCCGTATATATTAATAAGATGTAGGCCCTGTTCATTTACTCAGTTGGTAGATGCATCCAGATGGTCCATCCAGATGATCCATTCAGATGGTCCATCTGGATGATGTTCGTTTGTTCATTTGTTTTTTTCAGATGCATCTGGATGGACCATCTGAATGCACATATGTTCGTTTGTACATTTGGAAGATGCATCTGAATACATGTTATTTTAATAAGATTTTTATGATTTAAATTATATTTATAAATTAAAAAATAATCAAAATATCAATGTGTAAATTAAAAAATTATCAATTCATAAATTTAAAAATTATCAAAATATCAATTTATAAATTAAAAAATTATCAAAATATCAATTTATAAATTAAAAATTATCAAAACATCAATTTATAAATTAAAAATTATCAAAATATCAATTCATAAACCGGACCTAAAGTAACTGAAAATCGATACAAAAATATCAATTCATAAACCGAACCAAAAGTAACCCAAAATATCTGAACAGAACCCGTATCGAATATCTGAAATCCATTTTAAAAAAAAAATTTTGCGATCAATATATTGTTAAGAGCTAGTTTTATGACAAAAGGTAAATTTCGCATTCCCTTAAGTCCATGTCTTGATTACCATTAGAGCATTAATTATCCTAATGCCATAAACCATAAAGAAATTACGCACAAGCATTAGAACAATAATCTTATAACAAAACCTAACATGATCACTCAATCCTTCTTCACAACTGATTATGTTTTATCTTTCTCTCCATATCCTTCTTCTACATCTTCTTTTGTCTCAATGTGGATATCATCTTCTATAAGTAAAACATCTCATCACCACACCAAATCTACAAGACATCAACAATTCAAGATCCTATAAAATTTCAACTTACCTTCATGACCAAATTGTTCCTCTTTCAAGCACACAGATCAACCTCTGTCTTCATCTTAATCAACCCATTATTATCACCTGAGAAACAAATTGTTGTGTTTTTTTTATTTTGATTCAGAGCAAGGAACAGATTAAAACGAAGAAGTACTTTACCCAGAAAAATCTTGAGATCTTTGTGTTATCGCATCGGAAAAGAATAAGGCTGATGTTCTGGAGAAGAAGAGCTGACCCATCGAAGTAGAAGAAGCTCGTCGGAGAAGAAGAAGTTCGACGGAAAAGAACAAGTTCGACACGCTGAAAAAGAAGAAGCTTGACACGCCGGAGAAGGAGAAGCACCGCAACGGAGAAAGAGAAGCACTGCGCCGAAGGAGAAGCTCATTGCGCCGGAAAAAGCTTGTCGTGCCGGAGGTGAAGAATCTCGTAGGAGATGTCGAAAAGTTAGGTCCTAGAGAATTAGGAATTTTGTAATTCCTAAAAACTAATAAAGACAAAACTGTCATTTTAAGAGTTTGACTGCAGCTGATCCATCCAAATGCACCATTGAAACTCAGTTATATATTTTTCAAAAATCAGCTGAGTTTTATAAACTCAGTCAATTACTTTAGCTAGATACATTATTAAATTGTACAAAAACGAATATCAGTTCGTAGTTGCATCTGGATTAATCATCCAACTGAGCAAATGAACAACACAGTAGTCACTAGTATTAGAGGAAGAAGACGTTAGGCCCTTTCCTTCATGTGGTAGAGGATTTACTTGTAAAGGCCCAAACTAAAATTGGGTTTATTTATTCACTTAAAGTTGATAAAACTAAACGACATAGTTTTAAAGATGTCTTCGTGTTCCGACAAGAACTAGTGGGATGACATCATCATTTCACTGCGGTTTTCCTTTTACTTTTCTTCGCAACTTCCCTCCTCTTTCCCTTATCTCATCCTTTTTCTGCATTTTCTTTCAGAGAATCAAAACGTTTTCGTTGATCGGTGCATGACGAGCGCATCGGAACTCTTCTCTACTCGAAGGTCTCGTCCGGGTCGATCCGACCCGGTTTTAGAATCCGACCCTTCTCTTAATCGACACCACTCCCATCATCATCATCGCCGCCACGGCATCTCTCATCATAATCACCGTCATGATTTCGACGGCTGTGATCCTCTCCGTCGAGCCCCGCCGCGTCTCCGTCGCTTTTGTCTCCCGGTTAGCTTTTTATCCCCCAAAATTGTAGTTTCGGTTCATTTATTAAAATCTTGTATAATTTCTTGATTTGAAGTTAGCTATTTTTTCCCCCAGGAACGTAGACCTGTTCGTGATGTTCAAGGCATTGCACAGTATTTGAATACGAACAGTGTCGATTCAGAAAATGAAAGCAACAGTTTCGGAAACCTAAATGGATCCGACAGGCTTCCTGGAGCTGTTCTGCTCGCAAGGGCAAGACTTTTCGAAAGATTGAGAGGTGTTTCTCTCTCTACTGACAGGTCTGTGCCTTACTTCTTTTCTTTCTAAAGATGTTGTCTGATGAAGAATCTCTGAAGCATGTTGCGGATTTACAAAGACTTTGCGTTGAGTCAGTTCTTGTAGATTCCCTCAGGAGTTCCAGATTTTGTCAAAAACTTCTGTTCTTTAACTTTGAATTCTTTTGATTCAGTCGAAGCAACAGAGTTTCATCGGGAGACGATGAAATGGAGTCCTTAGATGGAGTTTTGTTATATGGAGATCCAAATGTTCAACCAGAAGGTCTTCAAGTGTCCTATGAATGCAACAAGAAACCACAGGGTCTCACACAAGGTGCCATTAACTGCTTACGCCGGCAAACATTTAGCTCAGCCGAGGTTAAAACGGAGATGAAAGATTGTAGCATATGTTTAGAGAGTTTCACAAAAGGAGACATGCTTATATCCTTACCCTGTACACATGTTTTTCATTCTTCTTGCTTAAACCCTTGGCTTAGAGCTTGTGGAGATTGCCCTTATTGCCGTAGAGCCATAACTAAAGAATAGATACTTTTTAGATGGACTCTTTGTTAACCATAGCCACACGCATCTTCGCTTCTTCTCCTTGCTCTAGACAACCTTGAATCAGTCTTCAAGTTTTGTCGCCTACCGAGTGTGTTTTTCTGTTACAGTTTGTACTTGTAACGGTTTTTGTGTGCCACAGAATAGTTACAAACGTCTGATATTTGTATTGTATGGTCTTTTTCCTTGGTTTGAATCTTTTTAGTTTCTTGATTGTGAAGTGTGATCTCTCGTTTTGTATAAAAAAGTTTCTCCAAATCTTGATCCGACAATTTGGTTATGTCTTTGATGTTAACAGCTTGGCAACTATAATACGTTTTCAGCTTCAGACATTTTGATTGTCTCAATCCGTGTTATATGTTGGTTATAGTAACAACATATGTAGTAGTCGAACATAAAAAGATGCACATCAATATATATATATGTATAACTTTAAAAAGATAGTTAATGATAAAAAGAGAAGACAGTTGTGCAAAAAGCAGAAAAATGGACACTTTTTTCTTCATAATCATCATCTTTCAATTCCTTTCATAAAATCCCATTTATGTTCTCACTTTATCTGTTCGTACCCAACACACCCCACTCTCTAACCACTAAATTAACAATTACATACAATAAGAATGTCCTTCTTACCTTTCTTTTCTATCACATCAATTGCATGTCATTAACAACACTAAATATATATGATTCAAAATTTAAACTAATTGGATCGGTTCATGTCGGTTTCAAACCATGAAGACGATAGATAACAATTACATCTATGAAACAAATTCAACATTTACGCAGCAATTCTCCTTCTCTTGCTGCAAATGTTTTTTGCAAATCAATCCAATCACCTATCTTAAAATATTGAAGGTGACAACAGCAAAAAAAAAAAAAAAAAAAAAAAAAAAAAAAAAAAAACAAAAAAAAAAAAAANAAACGTGTTATCAAGTACCTAATATGTAAGTTGCTAAAATGAAAATGGTTAGTTAGTTTGATTTCAAGGCTTTTGAGTCTTGCTACCATTATTATGAACAGATTGCATCTTCCTTTACCAATCAGACATCGATATGCCAAACTGTATTATCGTTGAAGCTTCCTTTCTCAAAGGCTGCAACTTTAGCTCTATGAGCTGTCGAGCTCTTTCCTTTCTCCTCTTGATCTGGGTACTCACAGGCTTCGGTCAACGAACCAGACCTGAGATCAGCTGGTGGGATAAAGCAGTCTAGAGACAGACCGGGAACATTAAAAGCGACTTCTTCAATGGTCCATCTTTCCTCCATCTTGGTCCTAGTGTGACTCATAGCCACTTCCCCAAATCTGAAGAGAGTAACAACAGAACGTCCAGAGTGAGCAATCATGATCCCTTCGACTTGTCTGTAATCCTCTAGAGACGAGTTGATCGTGGTCTCCCAGTAAACAGCATCACCACCGTTGGATTGGATTCGGGTCAATTGAGAATCCTCCATTTGAAGTAAAAGCCCTGTTCTTTGGCTGAAGTAACCGAAAAGGATATGCCTTACTATCTCTGCTGCTCCTTCACTCCTTGCCTTTAGGGTTTCAGGGTCAGTGCATAGCTTCAGAATGAAACAATCTTCACCATTCACCTTCCTCTCTCCAACGCACTTCGATTCAGCAAACATAGTGGCAGTAGTTCTCGGATCAAGTCCCTGATTGATCATTCAACAATAATAGAAAAAAGAATCAGCATAAGATTGACTTCAAAAACCATACGAGTTTTTAGAGAAGATTGAGGTTTAACCTGAAGCGAACGGCGAAGAGGCCTGACCGGTCCTTTAGCAGTGTGAGAACCGAGCCAAGGAGTATGTCGCCAGACGAGCTTGCCATTGCAACCAGCACGAACCTTACTACCACCAACAGAGAGCTCAACGTACCACATGTCTGGATTCATCTGCCAGAGAACAAAACCTCCAGTTTCTGACTTCGTTGGGTTTCCATTTCTAACTGTTCTTGTGGGAGTTTCTAGCTCTGATGTTACCATCTTTAGCTTACCCATAGCATAAGCGTTTTTAATGGAGTTTTGTAACTTCTGACCACCGCAAGCCGCTGTGTATTGTTGCAGAATGTACTGAGCAGATGAGGTTTCCTATCACCGGAAAGAAAAACAAAAACAAAAAATCAGTGAACGATTCACAATAATCGAAACAGAAAAAAATAGAGTTTTTGGAAATAACTAATTTTACTTCGATTATTATAAATCATTCAAATCAAATCCCTACAAGATAATGACAATACTCCACCAACCAATCCAAAAAAATTAGAAATTTCAATAAAATAGGTATCACGGAGATTCCAACATTAATTTAAGAAAAAAATTAAGTCGAAATTATCAATCAGAGAGATCTGGAAGCAAGAAGTATGGATTTTTTGGCTTAAAAACGTAAAAGAAAAAAAAATTCAAAGCTGTAGAAGAGATTATAATGGAAGGAGAATAAAATGGTGAGAGACTAACGATGGGAGAAGAATCATTGATGGTGAGTTGAAGGAGATGATGAGAGGAAGAGACGTGAAGAGGTGCGAGAGGAGCTCCTAGGACTCCGAGGAGTAGCCTTAAATCGGACCTCCGATAAGCCGACGTGGAAGTCACGGAGGGAGCACGTGACAACTGACCCTTGACCCAGTGACCTATACCCGACCCGAGTCGTTTCGAATCCCCTGAAGTTTCATCCGGATCAGGACCTTCCATTACAGGTCTTAAGCTCCCAACCATAGTCTCCGGTTGCGTCAGGTAATATCCTCCTCCGTCTCCGCTGCTGGAGGAAGCGGCGATTAGTTTCTTACTCTTACCCCAGAGAAGAGCTGTCATGTATGAATTAGAACGGGAAGGGCTCGCAGAACGAGAACGTGGTCTGGAACGAGAAGGCGTAAAACCTCTCACGACTTCATCTCTCAGTGATGAGAAAAATCCTTGTTTCTTTTCCATTTCTATGAAGACTAACCTTCTTCTTCTACTTTCTCTTCCTCGTAACCGAAATAAACCAAAACGGAGAAAAAGTCGAAAAACCCTAAACCAAATGAAAAACAGAGACGCTGGCGAAAGAGAAAGAATAAGAGGAAAAGTCGCATCGAAGAAGAGAGAAGAGAAGAGAGAGATTTTAAGGAACTGAGAGTGAGTGAAGAAGCGAGACATAAAAAAAAAAAAACGATTTTTCTCTGTGCACTGAAATGACGACTTTACCCTCTAGTTGCCTAACGAATTAGTGCTAATTTGCGGGGGGAAGAAAATGACGTTAAAAGAATTCGACGCGGTCTCTCACGACTGGGAAGTGGGAATACATTGTGAATGTGAATGCGTCGTCGTTTTTAACTTTAATAAATTTCGGAACTTTTAAATGGGTCTACGTAAGTATTAGTCTGAAAAAAAACCAAACCAATAATGCGAATTCGATTCGAAAAAACAAAAACTGAATCTGAATTAAACTTGGGAAAATATTTGAATGGGTATTAAATTTCATAACCTAAAAAACGAATTCAATATAATCCAATCCGAAATATTTTGGGTATCCGCAATACCTAAGCTTAAGTCTAAACATTCAATATTTTTTTAATATTTTTAAAAAGTAAATATATTTTTTAATGTTCAATATTAAAATTTTAGTTATTTAATATTTTATAAGTGTTTTTGGAAAATAACAAATTTTATTAATGTGTTTGTATCATTGTTATATACAAATAGGAATATCAACATGATAAATAAAAGGAATATTTGGATCTCAAGTGACTATTTCTAACATAATAAGCAAAAAACATATCCTAGATTTAAAGTGCACTTGAGCATTTGCATTTTACTCTCTTGTCCCTCAAATAAGACTCCAACTAAACATTGTAACCATATTTCATCTCATTAACTACATTCTATATTTCTTTTATATTTTCTTAACTCTCTTTTCTCTCCTCTTTCGTATGCTTTTTCTTCTCCACTTTACAGAAACACAAAACGAGATTTACAAATCTAAACCAAACTCATTATCATGAAACACTAATTGGATTTTTTTTCTCTCCTCTCAATTCCATTAATGAAAATTGAGAATTTCAAAAACGATGGTGCGTTTCCAAACCTCATACCTCACAACCCAAAACTTTTTTTCTTCTTCTTTATTGTCGTCGTTGATTCCAGTCGTTGTTGTCCTCGTTTTCGATCATCATCTCTGTAAATTAGTCCGATTTTGTTATTCTGTTTTGTTCTGTCTTCGATTGCACCAAAAAAATATGGGTTTTGAGTTCTAGGGTTTCCAGATTTTGTTTGGATCATATTTTTAGATTTGAAACCTTGGGTTTCTTTTTTTGGTAGTCGCCTAATTAGCGAGTACTATACATTCATTGTTTTATGGTTTATAGTTTGTGGTCAAGTCAATGTCTTTCTTAATCCCTGACATTTTTACAGGGTCCTATTCTGGTTGTATGATCCATGTTCGTTGTTTTATGGGTTATAAGTCTTGTTCGATCCCTTGAATGACACTTTTCAAACTAGTCCTTGCTCGTTTTGTGTTCTTGGTTCAATTCCTTGGTACCTTTTTTAGTTCTTGGTTGTTAAGGTATTTTTCAAAGTTGTTTGCGTTCCTATCTTTACGATAGCCAATGTTTCAGTTTCTTTTGTAGAGAGACAGTTTAAGAAGCAAGGAGTTTTTGGTGATAAAGGTGAAAGTAGAGATGTAACAATGGATGTCAATGCTCCATCGAAAGTGTGTGGGTACAATAAGAGATTTTTGCCAGTCTTTTACAATCAATTATAAGAGAGCCAATTAGTAATTTTTCCAGAAGTGCGTGTTTCTGTATACGGCATGTGGTTTTAAGTGTACAGTGTTGGGGGTGACCAAATGTGGTTTCGAATATTTGGTTGTTATGGTTTTTTTATTAGAATGTTTTCTACAAAACTAATGAATCAGTAAATTTAGTGTTCATCATCACTTTAGTGTTCTAATTTTCATACATCACAGACAAACAAATTGATAAATTTTTTATTCATTTTTTGTGTGTGTGCGCTAAATTTTCATGTTGTCAATAAGTGGGTCATCTCCATATTTTTATGTTCCAGGTTTTTATGTTAAGACTTTTGTGTTCAGAGATTGCTATCAATATTTCTTGTGTTTTTATTATGTTCGATGTTTTATGTTCACAATTTTCATGTTGTCAATAAGTGGGTCATCTCCATGTTTTTATGTTCTCTGTTTTATGTTCAGAGATTGCTATCAATATTTATGATATTTTATGTTCATGTACGGGGTTTTATGTTCAGTAGTATTGTGTTCAGGCTTTCACGATTTCTATGTTGAGTTTTCATGTTCCCGGTTTCTGTGTTGGGTTTTCATGTTCACGATTTATGTACTCATAATATTGCGAAGGAAAAACATAGTTTCAGTGAACATGAACGTAAAAACATTAACATAAAAACATGAGCATAAAAGCATTAAATACAAAATTATGGGGGATGAAGTTGTGAGCATATAACATGAAAGCAATAAACATAACACATAGTTATTCCAATCAAGATTCATATCTAAATCAAATTCAAAATTCACACTTTGCAATTAAGAAGTTGTCACAATAATATCTTAACAACCACAAGTTACCTAACCAAAAGAAAATCTATACAAAAAGAAGATCACAATTTCAAGTTCCAAATTGAAACTCAATATAGAAAACGACTTTCACTATCCTCTATTACATTCCATACCTAACCAAACAACTTCTCAGAAACTAATCCTGAACCCTAAACTAAACCACAACTTGTCGTTATTTTATGGATAAACAAATACAAGTCAAAAGCATAAAAAACACGTAACAAACATAAAGTCTATCAAAATAACAAATGTCAAAGTGGAAAAAAAAAATCCTTGAACACAAAAAAATTACCACAAAAAATGAACTTAAATCAAAACAATAAAAACTTCAGGTCTGTGTAGTAAAATACCCAACTGAGAAATAAGAAATCAAAATAAACCCAACAATTATCAACCACAAGAGTTAGTACACATGAAGAATGTTCAACTACCTCACAATTACCGTACACAAATGGATGACAACAAACCCACTTAACATAACATGAAGAATGTTCAACTACAACACAATCACATTCACAGCTTATTCAATTTCACAAACCGACCACAAAAACATAAACACAAACATGCCATAACAACCCAAACACAAACAAGCAGCAGCACAACAATACGAACCAAAAAAACCGAACACATCAACAATACGTTAAGACATGATTACAATCTAAAAATTTCCGTAGTTCAATTTTAAACATGGTAACTTACCACTATTCATGCCTCACTATGACTTCCATACAAGACTGACCAAAAATCCAGTAAACCAAAACTAAGGGATTTTAAATTCAAAGTCAGTCACATTACAACTGATGAAATTCCGCATTACAACCACAAAAAAACGAACACAACCACTAAATTTCAGCGCGGAACCCGTCATACCGAACCGTAAAAGCCGAACACATGCACACAACGAAACATATACAATGCCTCCTTTTTCCACACTGACCAAAATAAATCGAACAAAGCCCAATTTCTTATTACAACGACCACACCATATCAAACAAATTGTGAAATATAGTTACCAAAACAACAATCCACCTTAAGACATGATTGAACACCTAATCTTTAACTAACTAGAAAAGAGTTCGTCCATCCGATAAGTCAATCAGCGTTAAATTCCGACGACCAAAATCAATTTTCAATTTCTCGCCGAAACCAACACATAATCTGGTCACTTGTTTGCTTAGTTAAACTGAAGGGTACAATCGAATTTTCATTTGAAGATACTACACTTTCCATACACTAGAGTACACCTAAACTCGTGCGTCACCTTTTCACATATTACTTTGAAATTAGTCACTTTTTATCTAAAACTCCCTAAATAAAACTTGGTTCATTTGTAAGCTTTTTGCGAGCAAGAGCATCCTCAATGCTCAAACTCAAAATTGATGGTTTTATAAATTAAAATAATAGTTAAATCATTTTTTATTATTTGTTTTCTCCAAGATTCGACTCTACAACTGCTAAATTAAGATACAGTTCTTAATACAATTATTTTTTTATTAATAAAAAGGACCTAAGATATTTATATTTTGATGTGTTGGACATGGTCTTATGTGCTTCTTTATTTGTTGGTTCTTGGTGACCACTTGACTTGAATAGATCTAAGAAATAAGATTTAACAACTTTTGCTATATCACCATCTTCATATAAAAAAAAGTGTTTTCAGCTTTGATCATTGCTAGTTTATTTCTTGCTCTTCTTGAGTTGGTGACACCATGGAAGAATTTGGTGTTTCTATCCCCCCTCGTTTGACCATTGATTTCTACTTTTTCCTTTCCAGATAATTTCTTCTTTTGCATATGTTGTATTTGGTCGTTTCTAGAGGTCTCTTCTTATATGTGTCGTCGAGCTTTGTGAAGCAATGACATTATCAAGTTGTTCTCACAGTTGTTTTATCTGGATATAGGAATCATAATGGATTGTTTTTTTCCACCGATTGATCATTGAGCGACAGTTTTTCATTCTTGTTGTGCAAGACAAAACATTTGTATTGTGATAGTTTTTCAGCTTCCAACCATCATGGGAAGCATCATTAAAACCATTTTTCTTATATAGCATGGCATCATAAATAAAGCATTTGCGTCTAATCCATCGCGTCGTAGCAATATTCGTAACTAAAGGTCTATGATCAAATTTCGAAAATTCCAAAATTTTTGTCATTGACTTGATAATAATGAATGTCATTCACTATTCGCCATAAGCTTGTCCAAGCAGCTCTGAATATAATGATGACCGCGTTGTCCAGACATGACAACTTGTTGCTCGTGTATGGTAGCTCGATGAAATCGCAAACTTTCAACATATTTTTAAATGTGTAAAAGGATGATTATGGCCTTCATAGTCCTCCAATTTTTCTTCGTTATTCCTTATTTCATTGAAATCTCTCATGATAAGCCATGGTCAATTTCTTGAAATACTAATCCATTTTTGTGTTTCCCATAAGTTATTATGATATCTAGGGTTTGGGTGTCCATAGACAAAGGAATAATGAAAATGAATACCATTAACTTTGATTAAAAGGTCTATTAGGTTACAAGAAATAGAAAGAATTACAAGGTTAATGTGAGGTTTCCAAAAGATTGCTAAACCACCACTTTGACCATTTGAAAGATATAAAACTGAATTAAGAGAACCTAACTTGCACCCCACTTCTCGAATGGTAATCATCTTGTTGCTTCGTTTCGAAAGACAAAGCATGTCCAAGAAATGAAATTTCTTCATCCCTTTTAGGCGTCAAACCGTCATAATACGCCTACACTCCGACAATTCCAACAGGTTGTATTCAAGGTGGTTCTAGTGATTTTGGGTTCACCACACCTCTCACATTGTTGGTTGTACTTGCTCCACTTTCTTCGCCTACCTCCCTTGTTGGGGTTTTAGCCAATGACCCCTTCAAGTTCTGTTTCAGCCTTACTCTTCCTAATAAAAGTGGCATCCATGTCAGCAGAGAATCGTGGCATTGAAAGTCTTTCACTCTCGTTCGTAGCCAATGGCAAAAGATCAGGTGATGGTGAAGTAACATGATTGTGACTGGCATTAGAAGATACTAGCGTAGAGTCGTATGATGATGGTTCCTCTGGATCATATTCTTCTTCAGATAAGTTAATACCGTCATCGGGTTGATGTCCCAAAATGATAGCAATACCATTGTCGATTACAGGAAGGAATGGTTGGCTAATTAAGCGTTGGAGAGGCGATTCTGGTTCAACAGCAAATTGGTTTGGTGTGCAGGTATGAGGATCTGCGAATACAGGATGCACTGACCAATCGACCAGATTAATATGACCCGCAGAAGGAGCAGAAATCTGCAAATGAGCAGGGTCGAAAGGGTTTTGATGATCATCAAAATTTGAGTTGGAATGAATCCCCACAAAGCCATTTGTTCTTCTGGGTTGCATCATGCATGATCATTCCACAAGCCGAACAAAAACCACGTAATCTTCCATAACGTAGTTGCATAAGCATTTTACTCTAGGAATGAATTGAAAATTTCTCTGAAAATTCAGAGAGAAATATATGTTCCAATCCAGACAAACGCGAGTATAGCCAACCCTCATAGTAGCCTCTGCTTTGTATTCAACATCTATTACTTGTCCAAGAGCCCTGTCAATCCTCATTACAAGTTCTCAGTTTAGAAACTATAAAGGGATCCCCCTGATTTGGACCGAGAAAGGGATGAATGACATGATCGTCGGGTTCAAATCTATAGTCCAACGATAAATCACGAGCATTCTCCCATCAAAAGACCATGGACTAGTGCGAAGTATCATCCATTGCTTTTTCAGTGTTAAAAATGAATTGAATCCGCTCACTCTCAAGTACACGCCCACGTACCATTTCCTAAACCCCCCAAATTCGTGGTAAGTAGGTGATGATGGCCCTTGCATTTTGACGTCTAGGAACGGTAGGGCGAACCATACTTGCAAACCGATTGTCTGTGAGGGCTTCTTGGACCATGGCCAATGGAATGATGATCAGGGCTTCATCCGAACCAAGCGTAAGATCTTGCAGGGTAGCGTTTATATTTTCCATCATGATTGTGGTTAGAAAACAGAGAGAAAAACTGTAGAGAAATTAGAATTTGTGGTAAACAATAAAGAGACTAAAAAGTAATCACGGTTAAACGAAGTAAAAGAAACTGGTTCCCGAAAAGAAAGGGAATCGTGGATGAAAATGGTAAANAAAGAAAGGGAATCGTGGATGAAAATGGTAAAACTAACAACACTACATTCAGTTACAAGTGTAGTGGATAAAGAAACGGAAGGATTGTGCACGAAAGAAATGGAGCACATCCTCCTCGACGGAGAGCGACACCGCATATCCACGGAGGAGCCACGGTGAAAATAGTTTAAACTTTTGAATTTATTAGTATTTTGTGTACTTTTTAATATTTTTTATTTAAAATATCGGAACTCAATCCAAAAAATCTAGAAGTTTTACAAGACTCGATCAAACCTGAACCGTATCCGGATTTCATGTTCATGTCTAAAACCAATCTAAACCCAAGTAAAATCAAACCGAATCTGGATTGAATTTTTTTTAACTCAAATTATCTTAAAGTCTATGAACCTGATAATTTAAAACCGAAATGGTGGTCCGA
>OVAO01000141.1:0-28194 GCA_900406285.1 Biscutella auriculata
TTGAAATTTGAGCTTGATTTTTGGATGATTATAGAACCATTTTGTTATGAATTATGTCTATTGATTGTTTTCCTTTGTATTCCATCAATTTATGAGCTAATATTGCTAAAAAATTTAAAACTTTGAACTTAATGAATCGTTGAACTTGATTTTTGTAGATATTTTATGTCGAGTTCAAGGATATCTGAAATGGACAAGGGAANGGACAAGGGAAAAGGTAAAGTGACTGAGCGTACAAGAAAAGATTATTTAAACGGTCCAGAACCTAAAGCCAGACCGGGTTTCACGCCAAAAGACGTCTTATTATCGATGAACCCGAACTTTTTCCTCATAATTCATCACCGGAGATGGATTCCGAATATATTTAAGAAGAAGAGATACTAAAACCAACAACATCCCATGATATGCACGAGGCATTATCGTTATTCCCACCACCCCGAGACGATCCCGAACCCATAGACCGTTCGGTGGACTATATAAAGAATACCCTCTATCACGCACTAATGGAATGTGCGTTCGTACCCACAGTTCTACCCGACAATGCCACGCTGGCTACCTTAGGCATAGAGAGCGATGTTCGCCAGATCATGCAAGCCATGGGCATTGATTCACTTATGGATCTTCATCTTCCATCGTTCAGAGAGTTTACATGTGCCTTTCTTGCCTCGCTGGAGGTTTATTTCCCTAAAGACGACACGCCGGAAGATTCTGAGCAAGGGTATATTAGCTTCACGGGTTGGGACGAAGTCGAGCATAAGATTTATTTTGACGATATTGCTGAAGTTTTTGGATTCACCAAAGGAGGTGTGATGAACGGAGCGCTTTCCTCTGCAGAGATCAACATTTTATGGAACACGATCGGTTCCAAGTCATTCAGCGTAGGGAAGACAAAGTGTTCCAAGTCACCCTTTGACCGATCCTGAACCTGCTCGGGAGAAAATCTCCAAAACCCTACTTTTATCTCGTTTTTACCCCTTGTTGCCTCAATATAAATACTTGTTTAAGCCTAAAACCCTAAGGAGAGAGATTTTAGTTTCATTTTGTGCCTCCCTCTTGTCTCTCTCACTTNTAATGCAATTTCTTTAAGTTTTTAAGCTTTGATCTTGTTTCTTTGTTCATTTCCTTTATTGCTATTGTTAGATCTTCTTATTTCTTGTTGAATCTGGTTAGTTTGTGTTGAGTCTTGCTAGTTTCTGATAGATATGGTAGATTTGTATTGATTTTGTGTAGTTTGCTATTTCAATCTTTTTATTCCTCTTCTTGCTCATCTCTTCCATGGAAAAACATAATTTCTCCCTAGATCTTTGTGTTTATTTCATGAATTGTGAGTACTCACCTTTTAGGTGTTGATTGGGCAAGATTAGGGTATTTAGATTCTAGATCTATGTGTTTAGGACTTGGAATCACAAATATCTTCATGCAATAAGATGCTCTTTAGGCTTCGTTGGATTTGGCCAATTGATAAGTAGGTTTTTAGGCTCTTCACTATTGGTTAATGAGAACCTAAAGCCTAGAGTTATCAATGTAGCATAGTTTGGGAATTAACACGGGGTTTATCGAACCAATATCGGGAGTCGATCACGCACTAATTCCATGAAGAGATCACTAAGTCTTGGTTAACAATATGGATTGTTTGTCACTAACAAGAACCATACAAACTAAGCAAATGATTATCTACTAACTTCAATGCTAAAGCAACACAAACAAAGATTAAGATAAGAAGGCTATAAAAGATAAACTAAGCAATTGGAATGGCAATCGATTTCGGGTGAGATTGGAATTGATCAAGATACTCATTTCTATCATTCAAATGTTAATCATTAGTCTAGGTTCTACCTAAGATAGATTAACCCAATCCCTTGGTGAAAATCCCGTTACTAATTGCAAGAGTGAACAATCCCTTGACTATACTCACAATTAGCAAGCAATAAACATTAGTCCATACAACTACTAAACAATCTTAGTACAATCCCTTGGTTAAGCCTCATTTAGCACACATTTAGTTCATTCAAGCATTTTCACAAACACCTTCCGAGTGTGAAACACTAAGCGTCAAGATCAAGTTTGCTAATCCTAATCAAGTATTAAGTTCACTAAACATATGAAGATCAATGGAATCTAAGCCCTAAGCAACTCAATCTCAACCTCAATCACCCTAATCTACCATTCCAATCACCTAGAAAGAGACTACTCACTCATAACTTTTGCAAACAAAAAAATGGAAGAAACACGCTTAAGCATGATTAACAAGAAAATTAAGAGAAATCTTAAATAACTTAAGGCAAGCTCTTAAAAAATATCCAAGATTCAAAACAAGAGATTCAAAATAAGAGTAAGAACAAGAAGAAAAAGCTATGGAGAAAGTGGCATAAGAAGGGTTTATATAGTTTCTCCACAAATCCAAAAGTTGCCCTACTATTCATCCTTGCTGGAGCATCTGGACCGGTCAGCCAGACCGGTCCAGGTTGAGATAGCTACACCGGTATGGGTCTTCGAGATCATGGACCGGTCAGTGGTTGACCGGTCCGCACCCCAGAATGAGCCTCAGGGAAAAGAGAATGGACCAAAGGTGACCGGTCCAAGTGTTGCGGATAGTGGATCGGTCAAGGCCCCGGTGAGAGAAGGCCAGTAAATGCTAAGTGAGTAGAGGACCGGTCTAGACCCTGGTCTGCTAGACCGGTATGTGTCTCCGAGTGCAAAATGTTCCGAGGATGGGAGGAGTGGACCGGTCAAGCTCGACCGGTATGAGAGAAGCGTGAGGCATACCGGTCTGGGCCCCGGTCTGGTAGACCGGTACAAGTGTCCGAAAATAGAGCATATTTGGTTCGACATTATACCCGACCTTTGCACCTCCACCCATCAATTAGACCATTTATCAACAATTTTCTGGTTTTCGACTAATTTTCTTTCTCTGTAATTCGATCGAACCGTTTTTGGATCGATCCTTAAAGTCTTGCTAATCTAGTTTGATCGAAACTCCATTGGATCGATCGAACCTCGTGAAGGTTTGATTTGGCGATTTTCCCCTTTCTTTTCTTTTCAGGTGCATGAGCGTGAGACAAACGAGGAGCAAAGGAACTGATAATCTACTGTCCTTGCAAAACAAGCTCAGACGTTTAAAAATGCATCCTAAGAAAGGAAGACATCCTCTGCAAGGAGGAGGACTCAGCTTACCACCTGCTGTGGATGGAAATCAGCAGTAACCATGTTTCAATCCACCTGTTGAAGCTAGGAACCAACATGCCCCTAAGCTGATTGGAATGAATGCTCCAAGACTCACCCTAGGATGTTATGATACTCCCACTGCTCAGTTCACAATCGGACATGGAGTGCAACTACATCTAGTGGAGAGAAGAGATTTCGAGATCAAGATCGGGCTCACTAACTTGGTTCAGTAGCATCATTTCCATGGATTGGCTAACACGACCCCGATTCGACACCTCTCCGGATTCGAATCGATATGTAATACTACCAGGTCAAATGGAGTACCTGAAGATGCTCTAAAATGCAAATTGTTCGAGTTCTCCTTGGCAGACAAAGCACACAACTGGTTTCTCCAGCTGCCTCCTGGATCCATCAGAAATTAGGAGAGTACAAAACCGCTTTTCAGGGATAATTCTATACTAAGGCTATATCTACTCAGCTGAGAAAGAAGATCTTCACCTACCAGCAGCTCGCAACAGAAACCTTTCACGACTCTCTTGACCGTTTCAAGTAGTATGCTGCAGACTTCCTACACCAGAGATTCAATGAGGTAGCCCTGCTCAACATATTCTATAATGGAGTTGCTGAGAAATACGAGAGCACCTTAGACACAACAAGCAATGGAGAGTTCATTACCAAGACTGTCGAAGAAACCCATGAGCTAAGGGAGAAAGAAGAGCTCAAGGTCCAAGTATCTCAGCTCTTGAAGAGGGATCACGGTACAGTTGTAGTCAACTTTATTGACGACCAAGGCGAAGTGTAGCAACAAAATGACAATGAAGACTTTGAGGTCGATGTAGATTACATGGGAAACTACCAGAACAGGGGGTACAACAACTAAAAAAACCACATGAACCTCTCTTACCGAAGCACCAACATGGAGAACCCTCAAGATTAGTTTTACCCATGACTGATGGATTTTTTTGGAAAATTCGACAACAACGTTTGATCGAACCATGACTGAGTCGCTCAGACTCCCCATGCGGATCTCTCGGTTCGGTCAAACCAACCCGAGTTTGATCGAAGCAATATGTCAGGACGCGCTGATCGACCGAACCACATGATGATCGGCTAAACCATATCTTAGATGAATTTTCCGAACCAATAGTTCGATCGAACTACTCAAGGATTTGACCGAACCGATTAACTCGAGCCAGAACCGCCTATCCCCTACCTCTTTCAAGCCAACTGAAACCTGCAAAAGATCAAGCAAAACCTGCTCAGAGATGAAAGCTGGTTTAAGAGTGAAAATTCTACCTCACGAGATCTATTTCAGAGACCTGATGGAAGTGAAGAAAACAATAGAATAAGTGAAATCCCTGATGATTAAGGAGGAGCAAGCTTCACACCCCATGAAAGAGCTGACCAAACTCACTTACCCCAAAATATTTGCCATCTCTTGCGCAATAAATGTAAATATTTTGAATAACTCACTACGCGATTCTAGGTCTTGTGCAAATATTATGTCTAGGAAGGTTGCCGAAAAGCTAGGAATGTGCACGCTTGTACCATTTACTATCAGCTTTTAGTTCGCCAACTCTGCCCGGTCTAGACATGGTGGTATCTTGGAGAATGCCCCAATCATTCTTATGGGATGCTTAATCCTCACCGAATTCTATGTCATGGATATAGAGCGTCAACCAAGAAATGAACTACTTCTTGGGAGACCTTTCTTGGCGAATGCTGGAGTAGTCTTCGACCTGCCAAGGAACATGATTGTCTTCACCTACATATCGAAGAATTTCTTCTTCACACATGTTCCCGAAACTGAACCAGCTAAAGCTTCGTCCTCTATTAAGATTGTGCAAGTCTCGAGTGATGACAACATTGTTGAGACAATACTTCTGGGAATTCTGAGCAATTTGAGGTCAAGATAGTTTCAGGAGGAGACACTGATCAGAACACCCTAGGAAACTCTGTAGAAAATTCCTCAAAAAGCATTGGCGAGAGTGAAGTCAAAGCAATCCCAAGCATAGATTTTCACACATCTGCTCCTACAACAACAAAGAGGAGACGAAGGCAAAAAAAGAAGGTGCAAAAGTTGCAGGCAACTCCCACCATTACTGAAGAGGGTGCAATCGACGAAGTCTCATCAGATGAAAATAACCCACCTACTTGTGATGCAACAAAGAATAAGTGTAGAAGGAAGAGGAAGGCGATGAACACATTCCTCAGAGGACGAAACAATGGTGTTGCTATAGGCCCAATGATGAAGCTGACCCCCTTCAGGTGCAATGGAGAGAGCATCGAGTACAAAGTCTAGAGCACGAGTAAAGAAAAACCATTCCACAAAGTTTTGGGGCTGCTCACGCCAGAATGGAAGGAAAAGGAAAAAGCTGGCCTAAGAAAGCTGTTGAACATAATCATTTCGTACAGACCCCCAGATCCTATACAAAGTGAAACTCCTGATATAGATGTACCAGACTCACCCACAGAAGAGGAAGCTGCAACTCCTCTTCCCACCCCAGCCATAACTTGCTTGGCATTCCCCGTTAGGCTCGCGACGTTAAACAAGCGTTCATGGGAGGCAACCCATTGGTACATCATTAAAATCTGGTTACAATTTGTTTTTTCGTTTTGTTTTTCACAAGTTTTTTTATGAGTTTAAGGTGAATTTTGAATTCTTTTACCAGAATGATATAGACTCATGTTCTATCGAATCGCAGGGCATTCGATCGAACCAAAAAGCCGAAGTAGAAGAGTTCGATGGATCTCTAGGAATTCGATCGAACAAGGAAGACGAAGCATCATAGTTTGATTCAGCTGCCTTTCCAGTTCCAGAAGAAAGGTCTCACCCGATATCCAACCTCCTCACGAATCAAACCGACTCCGACAACATCCTCCGAATAAAACGCTGAAAATCGCACTTTCAGGTCCTCTCTCACATTGGGACAATGTGAAGTAAGTCTGGGGGAGTGTGCCATTGGCCACGATATGCCTTATGCGATTCCCTTGATTAGCATTATTTTCTAACTCACTAGGACTTGTGGAACTATGATATTCTCTTGTGATAACTGACACCTTATGATTGTTTACTACCTAGTATTACCACTGATAGATGTTATTTGGTGTAGGGAAACTGATGAATCTCTTGACCAAACTCAATCCCAGAAAACCAAAGCTTGATAGAGTTTTGTTTGATCTAAGGCTGACTAAACCTATTTGAACTTGACTTGATTTTTAATTTTTCTTGTGAGGAGTTTGATAACAAGAAAGAGAAGTAGATTACACGCTCATGATTTGTTCTCCCTTTTTCCACTCTTTCTAATCATGAGTGGCCGAACTCACCGTAAGCTTGGTAACCCTCCTTGAACCCAATCCTTCTTTCCAAGCTCCAGATGTCTATTATTTATTTAATGTCATTATGTAATCATTCATGTGCAAAAACTATAGAGAGATTTTGAGTTAACTTGGTCATGTTGCTATCTAGTTAGTTGGAATCTTAGGTGGTTAGATGATTATCATGTTTTGACACGATGCTTGTTGTTTTTCCTTTTGGCCACAGGAAAGTATAACATTGATGGTTTATAAGCTCATATATGGGTAGTGTAGACTGAAAAGGTCGAAATTGAGAACTGTTTGTTGTTGGATAAAATCGTTTTATATTTTACACTCATGAAATTGAGGTGTTCGATCGAACCAAAATGGGTTCGATCGAACCCCTGAGCCAAATTTTTTCAGTTCGATTGGACTCAATATAGACCCTTCAAAAAGAAAGTCTGGTCCATATTGGTGAGATTTTAAATAAAACTCATACCAAGCCGGACAAGACTTATGTGGATCTCAAAGCTATAACAATTTGTAAAAAGTTTGACGAACTCGTTAAAGATACAATCTGTCAACTTGACTCTACGATAACTTCAGATGGCACTTCTCAAGTTCAATAGCTCACCCTGAAGCAAATGAATGATTTAATCATTAGGGTAAAATTTAATTAATTTAATATTTTTCCAATCTAGTATATATATTATTGGGGATTTTGTTTTCCAGTCTAAAATTCCTAATGGTTGAGGTCAACTTTACGGGGTAGCCAGTCTTCACCGGCTAATTGACAAAGGTGCCATGAGTGATGCGGTGTCCACTTCTGTGGTTTTTCATACGATGCAAGAAAATCTTGAAACGGCTCAGCGACAGATTGAAGATCAAGCAGCTAAGAATGCTGAAGAGATTTCTCGTTGGGAAGCTAAGCAAGCTCAATGAGATGAAGTATTAGCACATACTCGGAACCATTTGGCGAAACTTATGGACTACCTCCAGACTCGAGACCTTGAAATGCCATCCTTTTTACCGCTCCACCCAACTCGGACCCCGAGGACCGGTATTCTTTGGGTTTAGGTCAAATCTTTCAAACTTCGCCGAACAATTAAATCTGTTTTTAATTTATTTCTGTTGCTACGTACTCTAAAACTTATGTTTGTTCGTGTTTAATTTTAGTATTTTAACATTACAGTTTTATTATTTAAATCATTTTCTGATTTTAGTTTTATAGTTTTTATTAATAATATATCATAATTATTATATATATGTATATAAAACTCAAATCATCGACCGTAGTCTCACTTTGGTCGCAAAATTTTGCAACCAAAGTGAGACTACGTTCTAGAAAGAAGTCGCACTCGGGTTGTGAAATAGTGCAACCAAAGTGAGACGTGGTTGCACCCGAGTTGCGAAAAGGTGTGGTCAATGTAAGACGAGATGGCACTCGGGTTGCGAAATAGTGTGACCAAATGGAGACGTGGTTGCACCCGGGTTGCGAATTAGTGCGACCAATGTGAGACCGTGTAGTCTCACCTTGTGCGGCCGAAGTGAGACTGTGGCCTTTGCAACCCATTTGCAAACCCATCATTTGAGCCAAAGATGGTTGCTGATTAGTCGCAAAAATGGGACCATTTTCCAACTATGGCCACACTAACCACGAAAGTTGCAAATCAGTCACACCACTATGCGACTTCGTTAACCGGTCGCACAACGGTCTTATATTTTGCCAAGAATATGCAATCGCGTGTATATTTGAGACTACTCATGTGGTTATTGATTGTGGTTGCAAAATTAGGACGCTCGTTAGGTAGTCACACTTTGGTTGCACATATGCGACCAAAGTGCGACCACATGCATTTGCGACCAAGCTTTTGCAACCCCGGCCTGTGGTTGCACTTTGGTTGCAAAGTTGGTTTGTGCGACCACAATGAGACTAAACGTGTTATCGCATATTAGTTTTTTTCCTGTAGTGAGTTGCAATTCCCATCTCTTGAAATCTGTTAGTGATGGATGTGGCTATTATTTGTCGATTTGACGTATTTATTCTTAATTCTGTTAGTGACGGATGAACTGATTTAATTTTATTACTATCTATTTGTTCTCATACTTGATTTTGTAAGGAACTTGTATTGATTGTTTCAAATGGATAGTTGATATTATGAGCAATTGAAAACGTTTCAAACCATATGGAAAATGAGATATTTATTTTCTTTACACTCATAAAATTATACCATTCTTCTATGAATTTAATAGTTTTTTATTAGAAAAGCTTTTGAAATATCATTTACGTTTTTCTTTATTTTCTATTGAGTAAAAGTTTTTGTTTATGTATTGTTTAACAATATCATATTCTTGTGTTATAACATTTATAAATATAAAATCTAATAGTGTATGAGATGTTGGATACCTATCTTATTCAGGTTCAACTATGAGTGCTTTAAATTTAATTGAATTATTTTGTCTGATATTTTGCTTTACATTTTCAGTTTTCGAATCCGCACTAGATTGACGAGTATAGTATTCGAAAAAGGAAGCTCTTGAATGATATGAACTAATTCTCGATGGAGGAGGTTCTCTAACTGACTCGAATCATAATAATATTTTTCCATTTCTTTGTTCAATTATTCTTGAAATATATTTTGCTCAAAATTTCTATGAGGTTGAATACTCTCAATTTTCCATTATTCTGGGATGGTATCGTTACTATGAATGACTAAAATAGTTGTTTCTCCTTTATGATCTTGTAATAAACATCTTGAATTAAATTCATAAAGTTGATTTTTTGAAATAAATTTGATATATTAGTAAATATCTATGTGGTTCATTTTGAAATATTATTTCAGATTAATGAACATTTAATGTTAAAGTGGTGAGTATATTTGAATCATATAAGCTTATTTGAAAATTAGGAGCGCAATTAAAATAAACTGTTTTATTACATAGGTTAGATTGTACAGCCTGAAGGAGCGAATCTTCAAATTTTAGTAAGGTTTTATCCCTTAATAGGATAAGTGTTGGTATGTCATCCCAATTTATGATAAGGGTTTTTACAACAATGTGTATTAAACCAAAATGAATATAGTTGAATCCCTTTTGTTTATATTTTTCTAAGGATAGTCAAGATAGTAGTTTGATTTCTTCAAATTCATTCTGAAGAGATAGAGTTTTTTCATGTTCTTTTTAGAATAAACAGTTTTAAAGTCAAAAGTTCCAATTGATATATATTTTTTGGGTTTATATGAGGCAATGATTTCGTGAAATTTCTTGATTAAATGATGTTATTTTTGACATAATTTCTCTTGAATTAATTATGGATGCATGTTTAGATCTAAAGAGTTTCCTAAGCGAGGACACCATGATTTAATCTAAACTCATTCTAGAAGAATATAAACCGGTTCTACTTCAACACAATTGTGGCTTGCCAACGGTCTTACTGCCTCATCCAGAGGTGTTTTCTGGAACACCTACAATAGCAGTATTTCAGTAAGAGGGTTTGACTCTATCTAGAAAGATTTTAATTTAGTCAAAACCATAAAAACCTTGTTCCAAAAACTTTTAAAGAAAACTATGCAAAAATTGCATCGATTTATTTAAAACGTTTATAAGACTTTGAAGATCGTTTAGCATCTGATGCCAGATGTAGAGTCTCCTGGATACTACAAGACACAAATATTAACCTTTTTAGGGTATTAACTAAGGTCAATAGTTGTCTGGTTTACATGGTTCGAGTTGCAGAAGCTTAAGTCTAAATAACGAGAGGCGCTAAGCTCTGGATAAAACTTGATTTTATTTATTTTAAACTTTAAAATACTTTAAACAAAGATTTGATTTGGAATAACAAATAAAATTTTGAAAAGAAGAAAAGAAGAAAACTTATAAACTTAAAGGGAAGTTGGAGAGAATTTCTTAGTGAGAGAATGTGTGAAAACTTGTGTCCGTCTTCTTTGATGGGAGGGAGTATTTATAGGATAAGATTGAGTATAGTGCCTTGACACGTGTCAGTTGCTAAATTGCGCCGACAACTTTGTTATCTTGATTGGAGTGGAAGGAGACGTGTCGATCTCTGATTGGTGCTGACACTCCTAGTGGTGAATTATGAAGAATCTTATTTGAGTAGTTGCATAATTTCTTTTCATGGATCTTGATAGGTCGATGTCTTCGTGTGAGTCTCATATATCGGCCAACACATCGTGGTTTTGCTCGGATATCTTCTTTGTATTTCATTATCTTATTTATGTATATGTATTACTTATACTATTCATGTTTTGTATCTTTGGTACTATTTGTATCTATTTTAAAGGCCTTTCTTTTATTATGCACGTTTTTTTTTTTGCTTTTAAAGCCATTAATTTTAGGGTTTTATTTAGCTTCCCGACCTATTAGTATTTAAGTCCATGTAGCCTCCCTTTTGTGATTTAACTTTTTTATCAACAACAATACATTATGTGAGACTCGATCCCTGGATAATTCAGTGATCGCACTAGCACATACCACTATGCTACATGTCCTGGTTTTTTATTTAACTTTCATCATTTTATCAAAGAAGAGAATTTTCTCATGGATGTTCACTCTTAATGGTGAGTAATATCCATTAAAATCCTCTTAGTGAGTCAAATCCAGAAGTTGGTGTCTCAAGGGATTTCCATCACCCTTATGGTCCAAATCGATCCATTTCATTCCTTCATCTTGCATTCCATTCAACCATCTTCAACCTTCATCCTCAACCCTCACGCCATCTTCATCCAAGTTTCCACCTTTGACTCCTCCATCTTCCATCATCTTCAAGCTCAAGCCGCCATCTCAAGCTTCCCCTCTCCATTGTCAAGCCCTTTTGAAGATTCCATATATCTACACTCATGCCATCTTCACCTCACAAGCTTTCGCCTTTCACTCATATCACCATACCCCGTTCATCTTTGTTAGCTCCATATCTAGTGCTTGGTTCGTTCCTTGGGAGTTGGTTTTTTCTCTAAGGAGAATCACATCACCACATGAATACATAATCAATTTATCAAGACCTATGAGAAGAGATTATACAACTACTTAAGATAAGATTCCCCATAATTGATATTAGGAATGTCGGCACCAATCAAAGATCGACATGTTTACAGTCAGACCAATAAAGATAACAAAAGTCTCCACACTAATCAACAATTGACACGTGTCAAGACACTATACTCAATCTTCTCTTAAAAATACTCCCCTTATCAAAGAGAAGGAAACAAACTTTCGCACACTCTCTAACTAGAAAATTCTCTCCAACTTCTCTCTAAGTTTTTAAGGTTTCTTTTTTTTAAAGTTTAAAGTTTTTATTTGTAATTCCAAATCAAATCTTCGTATTTCAAAGTTCAAAATAAATAAAATCAAGTTTTATCTAGAACTTAGCGTCTTTCGTCATTTAGACTTAAGCTTCCTCAACTCAAAACCTATAAACCAGACAACTCTCGACCTTAGGTAAGACCTTAAAAAGGTTAATACTTTGTGTCTTGTAGTATCGAAGAGACTCTACATCTGGTATCAAATGCTAAACAGTCTTCAATGTCTTATGAAGATTTTTAAAAAATCGATGAAATTTGTTGTATAGTTTTCATTAAAAGTTTTCAGAATAAGGTTTTCGTTGTTTTGACTAGATTAAAACTTTTCTAGATAAAGTCAAACCCTCCTACCGAAATACTGCCATTGTAGGTGTTACATGCAACAAGTTTGGATGAGGCAATAAGACTGTTAGTAAGCCACAAAATATATATCAGATTAGAACTTTTGACTTCAAAACCGCTTATTCAATATAAGAACATGAAAAACTCTATCTTTTCAAAATAAATTTGAAGATATCAAACTACTATCTTCATTAACCTTAGAAAAGTATAAACATAATGGACTCAATTATATTCATTTTGGCTTAATACAAATCGCTAAAAAGCCTTATCAAGAACTGGGACAGACTCACCAATACTTATCTTATTAAGGGATAAAACCTTACTAAAATTTGAAGATTCGCACCTTGGGACGATTCAATCTAACTTATGCAACATAACAATTTATCTTAATTACGATCATAATTTTCAAGTAAGCTTACATGATCCAACTATACTCAATTTAACGTTAAATGTTATTTAAAAATGAACAACATGTACATTTACTAGTCTATCGAATTTATTTCAAACAATCAGCTTTTGAATTTAATCCAAGATGTTTATTACAAGATGGTAAAGGAGAAACAACTATATTAGTCTTTCATAGTAAATATACTCCAACTGCTACATATGCACATAAACAATTAAAATTGGATGAATTGGATACTAGAGCTTGGACTTTATGAACATTTGAATAGGTTACTAAAGAAAATTCGACTAGAGCCGAGGAAGAATTTTGAATAGTCAAAGATTTTACTTGAAGATGAGGTTAGTTCTTGATATAATCTGTCACTACAAGAAAATGGGTTATTTGAGACTACACTTTGCGACTTCGTCTATAGTCGCACATATTTGCGACTACTTTGCAACTTCTTGGACATAGTCGCATTGTAGTCGAAGATGTGCGACTACACTATTGAAGTCGCACATTTGCGACAGCAACTGTGACTGTTACACTTTGTAGTCGCATAGCTATAGTCGCAAAAGGAGTCGCAATTTATTTGTAGTCGCAACGTAGTCGCGAAAGTTGCGACTAGTCAGCCACAGTATTCAGGAGTTGCAATGTAGTCGCACTATAGTTGCAATGTAGTTGCATAAGTGATTAAAACACATTTTAAATTCCGAACGGGTATGTGTAACTAATATTTGCCACTCCTTATGGAGTCGCATATTTTTACTATATATATCCCCATTAGGTTCATATTTTGCAAGGAAAAAAACTTAAAGAGAGTTGAAAAAAGGATTGATAAATACTTACAATAATTTGAATTTGATAGATTGGATGTACCGGAGAATCGATGAGCAGATAAATAACATTTTCGTCGAGTTTATTGTCGGAGTTTATACCCTGTCGAAGTAAAGAGCCATGGCATATATGATATAGTTTTGTACCATTATGACATAGGATTCGGGTAAAATATGCACTTCTTGGGAATGAAAAAACTCGTCTTTTTCTTTTTTGATTACTTTCCTCGCGTATTGCACTTCTAATAGGCCATGAACTAGATCTGAATCATTCTCAATGAATCCAGAAGAAGTGGTCCTATTTTTTTATATTATATTTCACTTAAGTTCCAGAAGTTAGACCCCCCCCCCCCCCCCCTTTTTTTTTTTTTTTTTTTTTTTTTTTTTTTTTTTTTTTTTTTTTTTTTTTTTTTTTTTNATAATAGAGGGGGTAAGTTTTACTGTCCTTTTCGTAGGAACAAGTTATAATATCAATTATCAACCAAGTTGTAGTGATTATCCAGGAGATGTTGGTTATAATATGGGTGGATTAGTGGAGATGGTTCATGATGCATTTAATGAAAATTTGGTTATTAATGATAACCAAAATGATCATATCAATGTTCACAGTTATCAAAACGTGGAAGAACAAATCAAGGAGGAACCAATCGAGGAGCAACCAAACGTGGAGTCAAGAAAATTTTAAAACATGTTGGACGCTGCAAAAAATCAATTGTACCATGGTTTTCATGAAGGGGATTCACAATTGTCTGTAGCGGTTGAGTACATGAGCCTGAAGGTCGAGTTTAATATGGCCGAGAAATGCGTCGATGGTTGGACTCAACTAATTACGAGGATTTTTCCTAAGGAAAACCAAGCGACGGGTCTTATTACGAGACAGAGAAAATGATGCGGAATCTAGGTCTCCCATATCATACAATTGATGTGTGTATCGAGAATTGTATGATCTTTTGCAAAGAAGATGAATCATTGGATGAATGTAAATTTTGTGAAGCACATAGGTATAAGCGATCGGCGGACGAACAAAAATACCTTATAGTCGGATGTGGTATATTCTGGTAGGAGATAGATTAAAAAGGATGTATCAGACCGAGAAGAATGAGAAAGCAAAGAGATGGCACGCGGAGCATGGGTTAGAGGATGGAACAATGATTCATCCATCAGATGAAGCTGAATATAAAATTTTTTAGAAACTACATCCTAGCTTTGTTGGAGAACCAAGACACACTTACCTCGAATTGTGCACGGATGGATTCAATCTGTTTGGAATGTCACGGAATCATTCGCTATGGCCTGTGATATTGACTTCGTATAACTTGCCCCTAGATTTGTGTATGAGTCCAAACTTTTTATTTATAACAATTTTGAATTCAGGGTCGAAGAGCCAAGAGCAAGTCTTGATGGTTTCCTCCGACCTTTGATTGATGAGTTAAAAGAGTTTGGTCTACTGGAGTTGTTGCGTACAATATAGCAAGTAGACAAAATTTTAACTTAAAAGCAGTTCTAATGTGGAAGATAAGTGACTTTCCAACATATGACATGCTTTCAGGATGGACGGCACATGGTAGGTTAGCATATCCAATATGCATGGAAGATACAAAGATATTTCAGCTGCCTAATGGGAGGAAGACGTGTTGGTTTGATTTTCATCGATGATATCTTCTTGCAAACCATCTGTATGCAGTGAGAATGGATATGAGTTAAAGAAGTCGGGATATGGTAAGACACATTATTGGCACACAGAAAGCATATTTTGGGTGTTTCCATATTAGATAGACTTAAACATACGACATAATCTAGATGTCATGCATATAAAGAAAAATTTCTTTGATAACATCTTGCACACCGTGATGAACGATGAGAAATCTAAAGACACAAAGAAAGCGGATGGATTTGGCCCAATTTTGTACAAGGAAAGAGTTGCATCTAGATGCTCGAGAAAGACCTCATACCTAGCTACTTGTGTCGATATGAATGGAGGGAAGTTTTCAGGTATGAAGAGTCAAGACTATCATGTGTTTATGGAGCAGTTACTACCGTTCATTTTCGCGGAACTCTTACCTCGAAACGTACATCTTGCTTTATCTGATATGTACATTTAACATTATTAGAGCAAGTCTTACATATATTTTATTTAAAGTAATACTAATGATGAATGAATGAATGTAACTTATACGTAGGATTTGGAAGCTTTTTTCGGGACTTGTGTTCAAGATCTCTACAAAAAAGGGGTGCAAATTATGAAGGAAATCAGTCATAATTGTATGCAATTTAAAGATCTTTCCACCTGGCTTTTTCAATGTAATGGAGCCTCTCCCCGTACACCTGCCGTACGAAGTCAAAATTAGTGGTTCTGTACAGTCCAGGTGGATGTATCCTTTCAAAAGGTTTTTAAGGAAATTGAAAAGCAAAGCGAAAAACAAAAGATATGCAGCTGGATCAATCGTGGAATCATATGTGAATGAATAAATTTCTTATTTCTCTCAACACTACTTTATCGCGAATATACAAACAAAATCAAGGTAATTTTGTTGTAAACATGTGTAATTTTGTATTCGTAATTTTTACTAGTATGTTCATATATATATAGGTCAACTAGATTTGACGAAGGTGAAGCTCATGTTTATCCTTTTGGTGGTATACCAGATATATTCTGTCATGTAGGTCGGGCGAATGGAAGATGTAAGGAGATATGGTTCTCTAAAAGAGATTATCATTGCACACATGCATATGTTTTACGTAATTGTGATTACTTTAGAAAATTTGAGAGGTACTATACATTGTTGTACATAATACATATATATATATATGATATAATTATACTATAATCTCATTGTTTATTATATATATATAACATATTCAGAGTTCAAATTCGTTTCACGTATCCAACACTTTTCAGATGATGAAGTTTGTATGAGGAGATGCGAAGCATTTCCTACGTGGGTTAGAGAATATGTAAGTACATTAATTACATATTAAATTAATATTATAATTTCTTGTAATATTCTGATATATATATATATATATATATATATATATATGCCACCAAACAAGTTAGTATAAGAATTGAGACATCTGAGGCGTGTCCGATTTGGGTTCAGGAGTTAGTTCAAGACCCCATGAATAAGGCTATGATATGGCCCATATATTATACGAGAGGGTATCTGATGAACTGGTTTTTATGGGAACATAATAGATATCATACAACTAGAGTACCCAGGTTTGGTGCATCTAAAGATCACGCTCTTAAGTGTGAGTCGTACGACCCCATGATCGGTAGGGGAATAAGAAGGAGTAACGATGGTGTTGTAGACGTTCTAGCATCTGAAAAATATTACAAATATGAACCTTTTATTTTTGGTAATTTTAATTTGTAACTTTAACTATAATATTATATAAAAATGAATTCATATATATTTTACTTAATATATTTGCAATTGCAGCTTCTCAAGGTGATCATGTTTGATATATACCATACCCTTGCACGAAACAATTGAAGCAATCGTGGTAAAGTCAATCCGCATGGAAATATTTCAGGATCATATAGGGAACTGCCTACTCATCTGCAACAAGAAAATGACTTTGAAGTCGAAATCAATACGATTGAGGAGGTTGTCGTGGATAATTTAACAGATGGCTCATGAGAAAAAGAAGATATTGATTTCAACGCCCAATATGAGGAGGGAGATGATGAATTTCTTTGTAATTTATCTACTTCTGATGATGAGAAAAATGCTGACCAATAAATATATGTTTTAATTTATCAACTTCAAATTAATGTAATTTCGTTTAAATATTATCAACGTGCTATACCGAAGAAGATGTTACGTTATCCACTGAAAAAATTACTAAGTTATAAATTCATAAGGATATATAACATTGAATGTGATAACATAACGAATAAGTTACTTTGGCACAATGGTTCTGCGCATATTTCTAAGTTCTCAAACTCCCTTGCGGGAATTTTTTTACTGTAGTTGTAGTGGAGTCGCATATCTGCGACTTCACTGCAACTATATCGTGTCACCCAGATATGTGACGTGTATAACATAACGATTTGAATGTAGTCGCATATATGCGACTCCACTGCGTCTACACCTGGTTTTACTTCCTAATCCACGTAGTGTCGTAGAAGGGTCACATATCTACAACGAAAGTAGGACTCTTCTGCGACTACTGACATCGGTTTTATTATTCTAATCGCATAGTCCACTATATAAATGATTTTAAATAACCAGAATGTATCATAAGTTCTGTTATCGTATATTCTTTTTAAAAACTAAAAAATGTATCGTTACTTTGATAGACATAATGGATGAGCATTACCTTTAAGTGAAGATCTTATACATTTGAGTTTATTAATTTTTATATTTGAATTTACATTTTCATTCGTATTTACACTTGAACAAGTAACGACTTTTTAAAATTTAGACATAGTTTACAAAAAGGTAAATCGAATCAAATTTGATCTTATAAAAAACATAAATATATATATATATATAAACATACTTATGAGGTTACTTTGGCTCAATGGTTCGCGTATATTGCTCAGGCTCTCAGAATTCCGTGAGACCAAGGTTCGAACCCCCTTGCATGATTTTTTTTAATCGTACTCGCAGTGGAGTCGCAGATCTGGTCATGTGATTTGGTCATAGTCACATTAAATAGTGTTTCACTCGGATAGGTGACGTTTCAAGCAATGCGATTTGGCCATAGTCGCAGTTATGGTTGAATTCAAACCTCATATATAACGTATGCATCGAAAAATGATGCTTTGACTAGGTGGTTCCCTAGGGATTCGCAGATCTACGACTCCCTTAAATTCGAAACTTTTTTATTTCCGCTCAAAACGGTTAAAAATTTAATGGAGTCGCTGTGGAGTCGCAGATCTGCAACGATGTTGCGAATCCCTAGAATTTTTAGGATTTGCGACTACACTACGACTACACTACGACATTACTTGTAGTCGCAGACCTGTTTATCTTCTTCGACAATTTTTTCTCCTCATCAATACCTCTCTAACCATCCGCGAAAATGGTCGGAAAAGAAGGAAGAAGTTCAAAGAGCCAGCGTAGAGGCCTTCCCTCACTGGGATCTTCGTCAAATTCGTCTCGATCGGGTCCCAATTACAATTTCACGTTAGCTTCGTAGCCGGAAAATATTTTCCGGCGCTCCGGTGAGGCCGCCGGGACTTATTCAGACCCAGCTTTTCCCATCGCCTCCCTTGGCTCAATTCTCGTACCAGGCGCTTCAACCAATCCCCGGGATGAACCCAGGGTCGGGATCTTCAACGAAGATGAGATTCTCACCGGAGTTGGGCTTCTCCCTGGTTCCACAAACTTCCTCGGGTCAGCATACTCCACCGCAGCCACATCAGGTTCCGCCTCCCTTGGTAGAACCGATGGTCTCCGGTACCACAGCTCTGTTAGACGCGCTTCTCGCTATGTCGGGCCGCGAGCATTTGTGGCTATTATCACCGTCCCACGAAGTCCCAAACAATATTTGGTAACTTTAAATAAGTTTTATTCAATAGTTTAAAGGTAATGTCTCTCGGGCGAAGACAAATGTCAAACGTCCCCAATGGATTGGGGAGTCTTTGTGGGCATAAATGTCCCAGCATTGGGACACTGAGGAATCCCGAGAGTAGAGCAGAGCAGTAATGCTTCCAACTCTCGGAATTTGCAGCGGGATAGTCTCGGTCCCCATGTCCACTCGTCGGGCCAGAAATCATATATGCGCGTTCAATAAGAATTGGTAAGGTTTGAATTTATTTTTTAATTTAAGATGATAATTTCTAATTTAAACTTTTGATATTTGATTGTAGACGCGCCTAAAAGGAAGACCGGCAAATATCGGTGAAGTTTTCAACAAGACTCATACAAGACTAGACGGCTCATATGTCGACAAGAAGCCCAAAAAGTTTGTGAAAACTTCGACAAGAAGTTGCAAGAGACAGATTCTCAGATGGATCCCTCTAAGATGTTAGATGACACTTCTCAAGATGTGGATCTGCTCATCCAAGAGTAGATGAAAGATTTGTTCATTTGGTACTAATTAAATTTATTCTTTTTACTTTATTTTTATACCTTAAATTGTAAATCTAATATCATTTTTTGTAGTCTACTATTGCTGATGAGCGAGGTCATCATTATGGAGTAGTCAGTCTTGCGCGGATTATTGGGAAATGTCTACAAGATGGATCGAGTGCAGCGACTTTTCAGACAATTCAAGAACAACTTCAGACGACTCAGAGGCAAATTCAAGAGCAAGAAGCGAGGAATGCTGGTGACCAAGCTCGTAAGAACGCTCAGCAGGCTCAGAAAGACGCATAATTTGCTTGTTTGACGCAGCAACATCAAGCCACTCAGAACCGATTCGTTGCTCTCATAATGTTCCTCAAGGAACAACATCCGAACATGCCTCTAATATGGATGACTCCACCGATCGCCGATCTACCAGACCAGTTCTTTTCGGGTTTGGATGGCTCATTTTGAAGCCCTCCCAAAGAAGACTAGCTTCGTTTGTTTTATTTTATTATCGTTTTGAAAACCTTTTTTATCTATGCATTTAATATTTCTATTTTCAAATTTATTTTTAATTATTTTTAAATTAATTTTAATTTAATTTTATATATTATATAAATTATATTATATTTAAAAAACAAGACGCGAGTCGTAGAGTAGTCGCAGACTGTGCGACGCCAATGCGACTCCTCTTCNGACTATATCTACAAAGCAGTCACGCGGGAGTCGCAACTTTCTACGACTACACTGCGATTGCGATGTATGAGGAGTCGCACATGTATGTAAGTACACTGTGTCTTCACTACGACTACGTACCATTTGTTTTAGAGACGAATATGGGGTTACAAAAACGTCGCACTACTCTGCGACTACACAATGACTAAGTGTCTGAGACGACACATGTAGTTGCAAAAGTAGTCGCAAAATACTTCGACTACGTTGACCAGTCGCAATGGAGTCTCCAAATTTTTCCACTCATATGTGACTACGTCATTTTTGCGACTTCGTAAGTAGTCGCTATTTGTCGTCGCACAATCGTCTCAAATACGCGACTAAATAGCAACGATCCCCGTTTGCGACTAAAAAATTACGACTACTCCGATTAATCGCAGCGGAGTCGCAAAAACCATATCTATGACTCCTCTGCAACGTGCACTATAGTCTCAAACTGCGTGTTTTCTTGTAGTGTGATGTTGTCATCAGTTTCTTGTTTTTGTTCACTCATCTTGAATATGTTGTTGATTATTTTCAGTTTTCTACGTAAATATTCTCTTTTCTCGTTAAAAAATCATGTAAACGATTATTCTATCTTTTAATGTATTAAATATCAAAATCATAAACAGGTAAAATCACTTGTTATCTAGTAAAAATTTGTTTTGAACTTAAATTTTTGACATTGTTTAATAAATTTTCTTTTACTTTGTAGTCAACTCGTAATACTTTTTTTATTAATGATATATACCAACCAAAGCACGACTTATTCAAATGAATAAGGAATTACTAGAACATTGTAAGAAAGAGACAACATATCTATTAAACAAAAACCTAATTAAGCAATCCAAACCCCCTTAAAGTTGTTCGGCCTTTTATGTAAACAATCAAGCTGAAAAAAACGAGGAGTACCTCACTTAGTTTTCTCTAAGGCTTGAGAAGATAATAGTTTACTTTTTTCAAATTCATTTTGAAGAGATAGGATTTGTACATGTTCTTTAATTGAATAAACAATTCTGAAATCAAAATATCCATTTTGATATATATTTTCTAGGTTAATATGGGATAAATGATTGCAAGAAATTACTTGATTAAATATTGTTATTTTTGACATAATTTCTCTTGAATTAATGGTTGATGTAGAAGTCAATGCAAGTTTAGATTTAAAGAGTTTTCTAAATGAGAAAGACATGATTTTAATTTAAGCTAAAATTTATTCTAGAAGGAAACTAACCGGTACTACTTTGTTGTCTGGAACACCTACAATAGCAGTATCTCGGTAGGGGGTTTTTTTGTTTAGTTCAAAATCACAAAAATCTTGTTTTGAAAACTTTTTAAAGAAAAATTACCAACAAAACTGTATTGATTTGTTTAAAACGTTTTTAAAACTTTTGAAGATCGTTTTAGCAACTGATACAAGTTGTTAAGTCCCCTAGATATTTCAAGACACAAAGTAATAATCTTTATCGGATAATAACTAAGGTCAAGAGTTACCTGAATGCTCAGGGTTTGAATTGCCTAGGCTTAAGTCTGAAAGACTAAATGCGCTAACCTCTGATTAAAATTTGATTTTGTTAATATTAATTTTTTGATATAGAAAGAATTTGGTAAGAAATTATAAATGAAAAAATTCAAAACTTCGAAAAGAAAGAAAATGTAGAAAACTTGGAGATAGTTTCTTTAGAGAGAAAGTGTATGAAAGCTTGTGTCTTTTTCCTTTGGTGGAAGAGAGTAATTATAGGAGAAGTTATGAGTATGGTGCCTTGCACATGTCAGTTAACGATTGGTGTCGACACTTTTGCTATATTGATTGGAGTGGTTGGACACGTGTCATCTCTGATTGGTGCCGACATTCCTTAGTGGTGAATGGTGTAAAATTTTATTTTGAGTAGATGCATGATTTCTTCATGGGTCTGTATTAATTGATTGATTCTAAGTGTGGGTCCAATATGTCGGTCATCACGTCTTATTTTGCTTGAATATTCTTCATCGTATATAGATAGACTTTATATCTTATTTAGGTATTTGTATTATTGTACTACTTATGTATCACAAATATTTCAAGACACAAAGTATTAATTTTTATGGGGTATTAACTAAGGTTGAGAGTTACCTAAATTCTCAAGATTCGAGTTGCGTAGGCTTAAGTCTGAAGACTAAAGGCGTTAAACTCTGATTAAAATTAGATATTAAAACTTTGTAATACAAAGATTTTAGTATGAAATTACAAATGAAACACTTAAAACTTAGAAAAGAAAGAAAACTTGTAAACTTGGAGAAAGTTTCTTTAGAGAGAGAATGTGTATGAAAGCTTATGTGGAAATAAATATTTATAAGAAAAATCTTGAGTATTTGACACGTGTTAGTTATTGAATTGGTGCAGACAGTTTTGCTATATTAATTGGAGTGGTTGGATATGTGACTTTTTTTATATTGGTGTCGACATTCCTTAGTGGTGAATGGTGTAGAGTCTTATCTTGAATAGATGTATGATTTCTTTATGGGTCTTGATTAATTGATTGATTCTTCGTGTGGGTTCCATATATTAGCCATCATATCTTGTTTTGCTCGAACAATTTTTTTCGTATACATATATACTTTGAATATTATTTTGTAGATACGAAATAATATTAATGATACATAAGTAGTATAAATATTGTATATTATTAATATTATTTTCAAACTTTCTAGTTTTACAACATGATTTCATATAAAATGCATTGTTAAAACTATGTATTAACACTTCTACAACAATTTGATGTTCTACTTCTTCTTATAGGTTGTCACAGGTTTCTATTTTTTAATTTCAACATGGTTGATATTGAATCTTGGATAATTGTATCTAGTAAATTATCCCACCGGTATTTTATTGTCTATGTTGTCTACTTTTTTAAATATAATATATAATAGTTGACTTGGTAATTAATTTATTGATATATTTCGTAAATATCTTATATTATTATTGTTTCTTTATCATATTTATTATCTCCTTTTTAAAAAAGTGGCTATTATTGATTTGCCTTAGTTATTTTTAAATTTGTTAATGGTGGATGGATTGATTTAATTTTATTACCATCTATTTGTTCTCATACTTGACTTAATGAGAAACTTGTATTTATCATTTTAAATTGATAATTCATATCATATGATATTGAATACACTTCAAAATATATGAAAAGTGAGATATATATACGCTCTAGATCATGAAGAGGTGTGCGAACGGCTAATCCAAGTGAATACACATAGGCAAGATGAAGCAGCACTCATGACCATGGTTGCATATGATAGTTGATTGATATGAGGAGATCTTGTCGCGAAGGCGCTCGTGTAACATATTTTTCTCGATGCGTTCCGTTGTATCATTTGGCGTATTAGCTGGAAAGTCGTACAATTGAAGAAGAGAAGAAAAACTTGAACTCGCCATCAGAATTTCTTTGGGGGGGGGGGGGNGGAACATGTCAGCGAGAGTGATCTTTGAATACTTTAAATCGAACGATTCAAAATCGTACTTTGAGAACCACTCACTTCATCGTAATAATTGCTGATGTGGGATCATCTTTTGTCCGAACTTTAGCATCTTTGAGAAAGATGACATGTCGATTTGTATACGCAATCTGTGACCAATGAGATGGAATTCAAATTTCTCAATTGCTCTTTTGACCGCTAAGATTTTTTTGAAAGTCGAGTGGTAGTTCATCGCGGAATCTTTAAAGCGTCCACTTCTATAGCCACAAATTTGACGTTTAGTATTTATTTCTTCAGATAATATTGCACCCCAATATTTGTCACTTGCGTTAGTTTGCAAGAAGCGTGTTCAAGTGGATGGAATCTTTAAAGCGGGTAGTCTCTGTATCTCTACTTTTAGGATTTTAATTGTCTCGATTTGTCGTGATACCCACTGAGGTGGGTTCTTCGTCAGCATTTTCTGGAGCAGCCTTGTCAGCTGCGAAAGTTGTGGGATAAAAACGCTGACATAATTAATCACTCCAAGAAATTGTTAGACTTGTGCCTTCATGAGATTTTTGTAAGGGAATTCGAGAAGTGTTTTCGCCCGATGGACCTGAGGAGTAAAATTGCCGTCTTTTTATTTCTATTCCGAGAAAATCAATATTGGGTTGGGCTATTATCATCTTTCGGACCGACAACATAATTTTGTATTTCTTGACAATGCTATGGAATGACAGTAGGGACTGCAAATGGGGTTTTACGTCGGATGAAAATATCAGGATGTCGTCGATGTAAATTAAAATCGTGTAAATGATGGGTTTGAAAATACGAAGTATCGCTCGCTGGAATAGCGATGGTGCAATTGATATTTATCATCTTCAGTGGAATGTTCTGCCTTTTTGCCTCAAGACTGCACCATCGCTATTCCAGCAAGCGATATTTTGTATTTTCAAACCCATCATTCACATGGCTTTAATTTACATCGACGACATCCTGATATTCTCATCCGACGAAAAACCCCATTTGCAGTTCCTACCGTCATTCCATAGCATTGTCAAAAAATACAAAATTATGTTGTCGGTCCGAAAGATGATAATAGCCTAACCCAGTATCGATTTTCTCGGAATGGAAATAAAAGATGGCAATTTCCTTCTCAGGCCCATCTGGCGAAAAACTTCTCGAATTCCCTGACAAAAATCTCACGAAGCGACAAGTCCAACAATTTCTTGGAGTGATTAATTACGTCAGCGACTTTATCCCGCAACTTTCATAGCTGACAAGGCCGCTCCAAAAAATACTAACGAAGAACCCACCTTAGTAGGCATCACGACAAATCGAGGCAATCAAAAGCCTAAAAGTAGAGATACAGAGACTATCCGCTTTAAAGATTTCATCCACTGGAACACGCATCCTGCAAACTGACGCAAATGACAAATATTGAGGTGCAATATTATTTAAAGAAATAAATAATAAACGTCAAATTTGTGGCTATAGAAGTGGACGCTTTAAAGATTCCAAGATGCACCACTACTCGACTTTCAAAAAAATCTTAGCGGTCAAAAGAGCAATTGAGAAGTTTGAATTCCATCTCATTGGTCATAGATTCCGTATAGAAATGGACATGTCGTATTTCCCAAAGATGCTACCATTCAGACAAAAGATGGTCCCATAACATCAGTTACTACGATGGAGTGAGTGGTTTTCAAAATACGACTTTGAATCGTTCTATTTAAAGTGCTCAAAGAACACTCTCGCTGACATGCTCAGTCCACCCCCCTCCCCAAAAAGAAATTCACATGATGGCGAGTTTAAGTGGTCCTTCTCTTCTTCAATTGTACGACTTTGCAACTAATATGCCAAATGATACAAAGAAACTAATCGAGAAAAATATGTTACATGAGCGCCTTCACGACAAGATCTTCTTATATCAATCAACTATCATATGCAACCATGGTCCTGAGTGCCGCTTCATCTTGTCTATGAGAATTCACTCGGATTAGTCATTCGCACACCTCTTCAGGATCAAGAGCGCATATATATCTCACTTTTCATATGGTTTGAAACGTATTCAATATCATATAATATTAATTATCTATTTAAAATGATAAATTCAAGTTTCTCATTAAGTCAAGTATGAGAACAAATAGATGGTAATAAAATTAAATCAATTCATCCACCATTAACAAGTTTAAAAAAACTAAGTCAAATCAATAAATGATAGCCACTTCTTTTAAAAAGGAGATAATAAATATGATAAAAAAAAGTAATAATACAAGATATTTATTAAATATATCATAAAATAATTACCAAAATCAATTATTATATATTTTATCTAAAAAATAGATAACATAGAAAACAAAATATTGGTGGGATAATTTACTAAATATCATTATCCAAGATTCAATATCAACTATGTCGAAATTAAAAAATAGAAACCTAGGACAACCTATAAGAAGTAGAACATCAAATTGTTGTAGAAGTGTTAATATAGTTTTAACAATGCATTTTATAAGAAATCATGTTGTAAACTAGAAAGTAAAAAAAAATATATTAATAATATACAATATTTATACTACTTATTTATCACTAATACTATTTTGTATCTACAAAATAATATACAAAATATATCTATATACGAAAAAAATATTCGAGCAAAACAAGATATGATGGCCAACATGTGGAATCTACACGAAGAATCAATCATTAATCAAGACCCATGAAGAAATCATACACATATTCAAGATAAGATTCTACACCATTCACAACTAAGGAATTTCAGCACCAATCATAAAACGACACGTATCCAACCACTCTAATTAATATAGCAAAAGTGTCTACACCAATTTAATAACTAACACATGTCAAATACTCAAGATTTTTCTTATAAATCCTTCTTTCCACCTAAGGAGAAGAACACAAGCTTTCATACACTTTTTCTCTCTAAATAAACTCTCTCCAGATTTTACAAATTTTCTTTCTTTTCTAAGTTTTAAGTGTTTCATTTGTAATTTCATACTAAAATCTTTGTATATCAAATTTTTAATATCCAGTTTTTATCAGAGTTTAACGCCTTTAATCTTCAGATTTAAAACTACACAACTCGAATCCTGAGAATTCAGATAGCTCTCGACCTTAGTTAATACCTTACAACTATTAATATTTTGTGTCATGAAATATTTGTGATACATAAGTAGTACAAATACAAATGCCTAAATAACATATAAAGTCTATCTATATACGAAGAAGAATATTCATGCAAAACAAGACGTGATGGCCGACATATTGGACCCACACGAAGAATCAATCAATTAATACAGACCCATAAAGAAAGCATACATCTACTCAAAATAAAATTTTATACTATTCACCACTAAGGAATGTCGCCACCAATCAGAGACAACACGTGTCCAACACTCCAATTAGTTTAGCAACATTGTCGACACCAATCAGTAACTGACATGTGTCAAGGCACCATACACAAGAATTCTCCTATAATTATACCCTTCCACCAAAAGAAAACGACAAAAGCTTGCATACACTTTCTGTCTACAGAAACTTTCTGTCTACAGAAACTTTCTACAAATTTTCTACATTTTCTTTCTTTTCAAAGTTTTAAATTCTTTCATTTATAATTTCTTACCAAAAGCTTTGTATATCAAAAAATTAATATTATTCAAATTAAATTTTAATCAGAATTTAGCGCATTTAGTCTTTCAGACTTAAACCTACACAATTCAAACCCTAAGAATTCAAACAACTCTTAAACTTAGTTATTATCCGATAAAGATAAATACTTTGTGTCTTGAAGTATCGATGAGACTTAACAACTGGTATCAATTGCTAAAATGATCTTCAAATGTTTTAAAAACGTTTTAAACAAATCAATACAATCTTGTTGGAAAGTTTTCTTTAAAAAAAATTCAAAACAAGATTTTCGTGATTTTGAACTAAACAAAAAAATCCTTTTAGATAGAGCCAAACCCCCTACTGAGATACTGCTACTGTAGATATTCCAGACAGCAAAGTAGAACCGGTTAGTTTCTTTCTAGAATAAATTTTAGCTTAGATTAAAATCATGGCTTCCTCATTTAGAAAACTCTTTAAGTATAAACTTGCATCAACTTCTACATCAACCATTAATTCAAAAGAAATTTTGTAAAAAATAACAATATTTAATCAAGAAATTTCTCGAAATCATTTATCCCATATTAACCCAGAAAATATATATCAAAACGGATTGTTTATTCAAGTAAAAAACATGTACAAACCCTATCTCTTCAAAATGAATTTGAAGAAAGTAAACTATTATCTTCACAAGCCTTGGATTTTTATCTTATCCATGTTCAATTATGGGTGTTTTAAATCTAACTGAATTATTTTCTTTGATAGTTTGATTTACACTTTATGTCTCCAAATCTACACTCAGTTGACCAATACAATATCGAAAAATAAAACTCTTAAATGATAAGAACTAATTCTGGATGGAGGAAATTCACTATATAACCTAAATCGTAATAGTATTTTCTCATCTCTTTGTTCAATTATTCTTGAAATATTTATTTGCTCAAACTTTCTAAGAAGTTGAAGAATTTCACTTTTCCATTATTTTGAGATGGTTATTGTAAGTGCAGAGAATCTGGCAACAGCAACAATTACGTCTTGAAACGCCAAGA
>OVAO01000142.1:0-28168 GCA_900406285.1 Biscutella auriculata
TTGTAAATGCAAATCCGAAATAAAATCATTCTTCTTCTTCTTGAAAAATCGAGATTCGGTGTCTTTCCTGAAAAACCGGGATTCTGGGGTTTTCCCTAAAACCTCGGATTCCGTTATTTTTTTGAAAAATAGGGATTTCACGTTTTTTTCCGAAAACCCAGGATTTCACGGTTTTCCCAAAACCCATGATTTCACGCTTTTCCCAAAACCATGATCTCATGTTTTCCGAAATAAGGATTTCGCGTTTTTTCGAAAAACTCATATTCCGCATTGTTCCCGAAAAAACCAAGATTTACGCGTTTTCATGAAAAATTGGGATTCCGCATTTTTCTCGAAAAATCAGGATTCCGCGTTTTTCTCGGAAAATCAGGATTCCGCGTTTTTCTCGGAAAACCGGAATTCCAAGTTATCCCAAAAAACCGAGATTCTTAGTTTTCCCCAGAAATCAAGATTTCAGTGTTTTTTCTCAAAAAAAAAAGATTATGTGTTTTCCTCGAAAAACCGGGATTCCGTATTTGTTCTGAAAAACCTAGATTCCTCGTTTTTTGAAAACTTTGGTTTCTCCATTTTTTATGAAACCCCCAGATTTCGTGTTTTCCTGAAAACCTTGAATTTCACATTTTTCTGAAAAATCCGGATTCCGTATTTTTCCTGAAAACTCGGATTCCGCCTTTGAATTCTGCGTTTTCCTAAAAAAATCAGAATTTCGCGAATTTTCCAAAAAATTGAAATTCTGTTTTTTCCTAGAAACCTTGAATTTCGCGTTTTTTCCCGGAAAACCAGAATTCTATGTTTTTCCTAGAGACCCGGAATTTCGCATACTTTCAAGAAAAACGTGATTTCCTGTGTTTTTCCGGGAAAAAACTTTTGATTAGTGTTTTCGTAAAAAACATGATTTTCCTTGATTTCCCGCAAAAACGTGATTTTCTATGTTTATCGTGAGGAAACGTGGTATTCCGTGTTTTCGTATTTTTCCGGTAAAATAAATTGTTTTCCGTGTTTTTTTTTTTGTAAAGTATAAAAGTAAAACAGAAATTCTAAGTTAAATTTGATATAAATTTGTATATTCATTGGACGCCTATTGTCCATATTATTTATTACCCATTACCCATTTATCCATGAACATAATTAATCCTAATCATTTTTGATCATAGACAAATATGGACTAGGCACAAAATATTAAAATGAATCTGGATAGGGGCATCCATAGACAACCTGCCCATTTCACACTCCTATAGTCACTATACATAACGCTTTACTTTTGACAAATAAGATGACATCTAAACGATGAGATACAGTTTGGTGACGCAAACAATGAGTTGCAGTACTAGAAGGAAACTATCATACATCAAGTTTAATCGTATCCACCAGACAATATGTTCCTGTCTTGTCTTTTATTTATACAATTTTGATATTGAGGAAACTCAAAATTTCACCCCAGATCTAGATAGATATGATGAGGTGTTAATCTCATTCCAATATCTTCTAATTAGTGAACACATTTATATTATATATATTTAAAAAAAACAAAACAAAAAAAACTTAATAACGAATATGTGATCATGATGATGTCTTTCAAAAAGTATAAACAACAAAAGAATTAAGACAAACATAATTAGAGTTTGGGTTCCGATCTGTACCTCACAAAACGAAATGTTGGTACTTATAATTCATATAGATATAATGTGACTGTGCTGCACACCAAACAATGACTCATTCACATGCAATTCTTTGGGAATTGCTAACTCTGCAACTAAGAAAATAAAACAATGAAACTATCTCTAGCTACTTTCATGGAATTTTTTATCACAAAACATCAAACTCTTTTTTATATAAATTATAAGTTATATGCTAAATCGTGTATAATAATAATGTCTTAACTAGTGATTGTTTTTTCAAAAAGAAAGATAGATGACAAATTCGAACATGGATGTAGAGAAGGCCCAAAATTGAAATAGTACACTTTTAATAAATGAAACATGTTAAAACGGCTTCGTTTAACAAGAACCCTGAAAAAACAAAGGCACTGTCTAAAACCCTTGCGATTATAAATTCTCCTAGAAAACCCCTTTCTTTCTCTTCCTCTNCTCTTCCTCTCACTCCCTTCCATTTCCGCTGCTCATAAACCCTAATTCCTCATTTCTCAATCCTTTTCTTCCTCGTTTGTTAGCTATGGAGTTCTGGGGTAAGTTTATCCTAGTGTTACCTATACTTTCTCTGAGGCTTTATGGGTTTCCTTAAGCCTATGTATACATTTTCTTGCGCTTGTCTACTTCAGTGTCGTAGTAGAGGCTTTCGTTAAAGTATTATTTAGTTTTAAGAGATATGTCTCGAACTCTCTTGTTTGATTCCTGCTCCTTCATGTGTGTATGCATCTTCGTAGGATCATCACTGTTATCACATAGATGTTGTAACAAATTTTATCTTTTATCAGGAGTTGAAGTTAAACCAGGGAAGCCATTTAAAGTCACACCTGAAGAAGACACACTTATCCACATATCTCAGGTTAGTTAATATTAAATCCTATGTAATTGATTCTTCAAAGTTTTTGAGGTTAATGTGGAAATCTTAATTTTTTTCTTGATTGTGTAGGCATCACTTGGAGAATGCAAAAACAAGAAGGGAGAAACTGTTCCTTTGTATGTGAAGGTTGGCGATCAGAAACTTGTCTTGGGAACTCTTTTATCTGAGAGCATTCCTCAGATTAGCTTCGATATGGTATTTGATAAGGAGTTTGAGCTTTCTCACAACTGGGGAAAAGGAAGTGTTTACTTTGTTGGATACACATCTCCCAACATTGAAGATCAATATCCTTTTGATATATTCTTTTGATTTATATTGACGGAGTGAAATATAACTTCTCTTGGATTGAATTTTCTCTGGTTTCCTTTAACTCTTAATTGATCGTGTTTTCACGGAAGGAGGAGACTACTTTTCTGGTGAGTCTGCAAAAGACGTCTCTTTTATTTTCTCTCTATTCGGAAAAACTAAGCATTCACGTACTCATTATATATCTTTTTGACAGATTCAGAGGAAGAGGAGGAAGAAGAAGTTCCTGCGGCCATTACCGCTAATGGGAATGCTGCCAAGGTCGTAGCAAAACCAAAGGGCATGTCTGCAGAAGAGGCTGAATCTGATTCTGACGATGGAGTGAGTTTCTGTAGCTTTTCTGTGATTTATCTCTTTGTTCACGGTAATATGCATATCATACCTTTTAGTATGATTATGTGAGCAAGGAGGTAAGAAAGATTTTCATGAAGTGTTGTTGCCCACAAATTCTAATGTGATCGTTATTGTAGATGGATGATGAAGACGATTCTGATGATGATGAGGATTCAGAGGATGAAGATGAGACACCTAAGAAGGTTTACATCTCAAGTCTCTCCATTTTATTTTTATTTACTTATGTGTATGAGTTTCTCTTTCTCACTGTAGTTTTTTCCTTCTTGAAAAAGCCTGAATCAAACAAGAAGAGAGCAAATGAAGCAGCACCCAAAACACCTGTGTCTGCAAAGAAGGCTAAAGTTGCAGTTACTCCTCAGAAAACAGGTGAAGATGAAAAAAAAACTTTATATTATACCCTTCAAAAGCTCAGATGTGATTAGTACAACGTCCGAGAAACATTAGTAACTAATTTGAAGTTTTCTTTGGCACAGAGGAGAAGAAGAAAGGTGGACACACTGCAACACCCCACCCAGCAAAGAAGGGTGCGAAGACTCTAGGGACTGCAACCCAATCCCCAAAGTCCGCAAGTCAAGTTTCATGTGGTTCATGCAAGAAGTGAGTCTCTCTTTCTCTCTGCCCAATATTTCTGATTGTAGTAACAATTTGTGGGTGATCTTTGTTGCAGGACATTCAACTCAAGCAATGCACTCGAGTCCCACAACAGGGCCAAGCATTCTGCAGCCAAGTGAATTGGTTTCTTAGAGCTTATCAACTATTCCTCTGTTTTGGGTTTTGAGTAGGATCATTCATGATATCTGTGGAATTTTGCCTGTAGTCTTTATGAACCTTTGGATTTTCAGGTTTTCTTTATAACCAGTGTCTTGATGAAAGAGAGCCAGTTTGAGTCTTATTGCTTTTGCGATTTGGGAAACCAATCTAAAAGCATATTATAGTCCTCCGATGATGATGAGTTTCAACTATTCCGCTTTTACTTTCTGAACACAACAATGAATAGACACAACTGCAAAGACCATAATGACAGAAAAAGCTAATGCAACACTCACCATTGCGAACTTCTTTCCGGGCATACGTGAACTAGATAACCAGACAAGCCTTGTGCCACAAGGCAATTGTGCCTTGAATGAAAATGTTTGTTGAGGATTTTCTTATTACAATGACTTATCTATCTCACTTCCATTATTTGGTAAGATGGTCTGATACAACATTTCCCGGTTTGACAATTAAAAAAAAATGTATTTTTCGCGCGAACATCTAAAAGATATAAAATACATCAAAAAATACTATCCAATTTGGTCCCTAAATCGATCAAATATGGGAATTAGGTCTCCAGAGATAGAGAATCGGGAGCGGAGATGGCGGACGCTCTGCGAAAGCTTTTGGATACTGGAAAGTTATCTGACGAAAAATGCCTCTCGATTTTACGCGGATTGGGTGAAGATGTGGGATTGCGTGAAGATGTCGATGGTTGGTCTTCTGAAGAAGAGGAGGAAGTAGACGACGAATACTTTCGTCAAGTAGAGGAGTCTGGGGTTATCTCTCTGTTTTACCACTTCTCTTTTTTTAGGATTCATTCTTCTCTGCTTCTAGGGTTTCTTTCCTCTGATTTGGGATTTTCTGTGTAACGAAATTACTCTGGATTTTGCTTGTCTTGAAAGATTTCTAGCCAAGCTATTGTCTTTCAGCTAAAATTCTGATCGGAAATTGGCTGAATATGTAGTTATAATTCGTGAATCACGTTGCCTCTCTACTCTGCAGGGTTTCGATATTGATAGTCATGTTCGTATCCCAGCACGTGGAATTGTACCATGTAGGCTTGGCAAATATGAACCTTCTAGCTATATTGCTCTTTATGCCCGCTTGGGACTTCATTGGTTCAACTTTGAAAAGGTAGTACCACTTCTTGTTCTGTGGAAGAAACACTTTAATTACTGCTCTTACTCACACTCTGCTTTCAATGAACATAAGTGGGGGCTGTGGAAACTTCCTGTAGTCTTTGACCATTAGGTTTTATGATTGGTTTACAGTTTTTCTTTTGTTTCAATTTTGCAGGGGAGGAACTTGCAGTATGTGCAGATACCCAAATTCAATAGCCAGATTGGTGTATATCCGTATTACTATATAACCGTGGAGGTGAAGGATCTTGTTGATAATACACCTCACACATTTCAGACCTTGGCTATAAGAAGTCTTCCTAGTAATGGCGAGCACTTTAGAGTCTTTACTGAAATCTGCAGACTAAAACCCGAAACACCAGGTAGCTTATTAGTGACATATACAAATTTTTATGCCTTTTTGACATGTATGCGATGCTTTGAGATTTCCATGACTAGCATGGCAACATGTTCATAGACTGAACTTTATTTTATTTTATTTGTGTATTTGAATTCAGAGTTTGCATTTGCATTCTTAACATTGCAGGTGAGGATGATACCTCTGTATTGGATGAGGACGCAATAGATGAGTTATACAAAGGTTGTATGCCCGACTTTTTGTCTAAAGCAAAAGCTGATGATAGGCTGAGATTCTACGAGGTATAGTTGTTTTCTCAATGGTATTTGAGCTAAATACTCTTCTGCAATTCAGTTATGATGTCTTATATGTATTTGGTATGTTTGCTTGAGGTATATGCTCTTCTGCAGTTTGTATGTTTTATGTTGTTTCACAGGTTCAGGAGGAGGACATATGTGAAAATGACTGGCTTCGTCTATATACCGAATTTGCACTTTACAGCGTTTGGAAATATAATGAGGTAGTTGAAAGTGGGAAACTCATAGGATGTTTGGGTTTAGTGACTGTATATCTTGGGCAGTTTATGACTCTAGTCACCTTTTTTCCAGGACGGATATGAGGCTAGCTTGCCTGTGAAGATCGAGAAGATAATAGTGGAAACCTTTGAAACTCATATAGAGCCTCGCTTGAAGTTGAAGTCTAGCAATGCTATCTTCCACATAAGCTTCAGCGCCGATAGTCGTGATTACAAATCTGTTGTAAAGAGAATGACGGATGGGAAAACAGGGCATGTTGTTCTCGAAATTAATGGCTGGATCGACGAACCAAGCTCTGCATGACTTTCTATTTGATCGTTTTCATTAGTTAATGTTGCCAAACCTCTTATCTATGCACTTCTCTTTATGTTGGTGTCTGTATGTTTTAGCACAATATAATTTGCTAGTAATTTAAGCATGTCGTTCTTAGTCCTTACTGCAACTATGAAAGCATGTTATCTTGGTCGCTTATGGTGATAAACTAGACTTGAACATCTTCTGCAGTTTATATAACCTTTGTTTGCAAAATAAACTTTTCAAGTCCATTTACTAAACAAGTGAATATAACTAAGAGAAACAAAATTCACATTTACAATTCTATGGTTTTAAAAGAGACCTAAGGTCAATCATCAACATTTACAAGTCTTTGAGTCGGACACATCTCTATAAGAGAAGTTCATAACTAACACAGACACAAAAAGGTTAGAAATGATAAAAGGCAAAGGAACAAAGCAGAGAGAAAATCGCAGACTCTGGTTGAAGCACAATATCTTTTTATCACAGTTTCATCAATGTCTCTTCAAGTCCAATGACTTGGACTTCACATGCGCTCGAGCATCTTCGGAATCTCAAGAGTTCCATGAAGACGATAGACTCTTCTTGCATCCTAGGACAACCCAGACGCAGAGTAAGGCTTTTGAGAACTGCTGAATTCTCGAGGAAGTACCTTACTAGTTTCATTTCTACTTCAAATCCACCAATTGGTTTTTTCATCTCGACTCGCTCGAGGCATGACCTCAAACACCAAGGCACAGATGATAAACTAATTTGCTCTTTTTTCTTAATGAAACCGTTTAGCTCCTGCAACACAAAAGACATATAACCTTTCTTCATAAACAATCCCAGTAAAACAAAAACCATAAGAACAAGCAAGATCATCACCAAGACGAGGCATTTGAGATTCGGAAAACTCTCTAGAAGGCCAGGCAACAATTTCAAATCAGCAGGAAAGATCTTAGTATGCAATTGGGACATGTTACAAAACTGAGGCAGTGGCTCTAGTTCCAAGAATTGACAGATAACCTGGAAAAAAAGCAAGACAAAAGAAGAGGGACAGAGTCAATCGATGAACCAAAATTCAAATTTTCGATTCCTGCATTGACATTATATACCTTGAGAGTCTTGCTACATATAGTCATATCCCTGACATTTGATATCCTGGTGAGGAAATTTCCAATGATACTTCTCTTTTCCAAGTCATTTGGATCCAAAGTGCCAAACACACAGAAATTGACACCGATATCTACTTTTGCAGATGAGCATAAACTGTTTATTATAAAGCTTGAGGATTCATAATCTTTGAGATTCAAATACTTCAGTCTAGGGGCATCAATCACCACTTCCAACCTGAAGTTATCTTCATCATCCGAAATTTCAGTAGATTCAAGAAAAAGAGTGAGAGATTTTATCGTCTGAGAGCACACTCTTAAGACCAACACATTATTTAGACTTCTTATGCTGCTCAAATCCTCAAGAACCGGACAAGATGCGATGACGGTCTCCAAATCCTCACCATTTTTGAACATAACTTCTTCTAAATGCATGATTTTAAGACGAGGCAAAGAAACACGATTGAACTCAATCAATTGCACGCCAAGAAGTCTTAGGCAAACCAGAGTCTCGCAGGTGATCAAACTTGTAGACAGAAGCTCAAACAAGGGATATGTATATCTATTTGAAAAATTAAGCTCAAGATGTTGAATTTTACGCTTAACCGCTGCATCGACCCATGACTCGATAGCTAATGTGTTATCTTCCGGCCTGTTAGAAGTGATCTTAAGCTTATCAATGGGTGAATCCACAGAGAAATCGAAGAATCTGTCGACGAAACTCACAAAAGCTTTGTTAGTATGGAAGTCATTTTCTTCATCTAGATCCAAACCAGGAATCGAAAGCCAAAGAGATCTCCATCTAGTTGACAAGACACTTGTCTTAACAGCATCTTTTGTAGGAAGATTCAAGAGAATTTGACAAATAAGAGCATCTGGTAATGTGCTTATTCGATCTTCACCACCGTTGCTACGACCTTTTCTTTGATCACTCATTTGCATCTGTTTTAGAAAATCAATCATCTCCTACAGTTTACTATCTGCAGCATAGAAATAAACTCGTAAACTTTCAGGGATGTAGACAGAAATTTGACAGTTTGAATTGATAGGAAAAACATATCATGAAATCCAATTTAAAAGAGAATTCAATATGTGCACACAAAGAGACGATGAAATCGCAAAAATCAAAATTACCACACGAATGGGGGAATCTCTAAGGAAGAGAAACCGAAATCACGCGACAGCCTAGGTTTCGTTGAATTCTAACGACGGTTGTTAAGCTGAACAAAAGAAGAGAAAAAGCTCACCGTTGATTTTTCCGCCGTCGAAGATATCAGCACCGTCGCAAGCTTCACTCTACAAAATCGAAATATACCCTCAAACCGTATTCCTTTTTTAATTTTATTGGAATTTTATATTAGTGAAAATATATTAATTTGTTTGGATAATAGTTTATACTGACAAATTTTTTAAAGTTTTAAAATTTTTAATTTTAATATTTACCAAAATTAAAATCAGAATAATTTACTCAATTAAAATAAAATGTATCTATCGTAAAAATAATAATAAAACATTTTATAAACAAATATATTTAAGTATATATAACAGACCTAATTTATCTAAAACATTATTCTTCAAACAATAATATTATTATTTCAACAAACCATAAATCGAAAAATATTTAAAAATAGAACATAAATTTATTTTCAAATAACATTTTTATCAATCAACAATAAAAAACATAAATTATTGCATTAGATTTTCATCTAATATAAATTAATTTTAAAAATCCAACTAAAATTGAAATGTAAATCATTCTTTAATTAATCATTTTAATAATATATTGAATTTATCTACATCAAATCAAAAAATCTAAAAACCCCTAAAATACATTATAAACTTCACCAAAAAAGTTATTCTTAAATAACTAAATATCATCTATATAATATTATTTCATCAACATTGTATAAATATGAAATTAAAATCATTAAAAGATAATTATAAAACAAAATAAAAGTGTTCATTAATGATAAATTTAAATATGTATATATATGTATATATATATATATATATTCAAATAAAAAATCTCATTTATCCTCTATTTATTAAATAAGTATTTATATAAAATATTTTTGCATTAACGTGTTATTAATCAAAATACCTAATGATATGTAAGTACCAAAATAGTCCTGAAAAAATATTTGAAATAAAATTTATTTCTAATATATTTACTAACCAATCAAATTAAATAATAAAGATTTGATATATAACTATATTTTATTAATTAATTTTAAATAATCATTTTTCATAAATTGAAATTGAAATTAATTTTATTATTTTATTATTTATTTTTAAAATAGTTAATAAATAATCAAATTAAGATTTGATATCTAATTGTAACATTTTAATATTTTGTATACATTAAAATTTTAATAGACGAATATAAATTATTTAATCTATGAAATAAACTAATATCATATTAAAATATTATATAATATATAGATGAATAATTATTTAAAATATATTATAAATAAATCAAAATAGTAAGATGTCATAATATTATAAATTATTTACTAAAGAAATTATTTAAAAGTTAACAATACAAAAGATATATAAATATATAGATATTTTCTTCCGCATGGATAAAATTTTAGTATAGTATTATTTCATCAACAATTTGAAAACAAACAAATGGGATAGTTTCTTGTATTTCCAGTTATATGCAGATTGTTGTTTACATCGGTGAAAAATTCCATTCATAATCTACTTTTATGACATTTTATAAATCGGTGAACAAAATTCAATGTATCCTAATACAAAATATTACTTTTCTAAAATTCTTGTAAAAAGAGTTATAATACTAAGAATAATAAAAACACATTCCTTTGATTTTAAAAGTATAGGTAGATGTAAAATCTATAATTATTTTTAATACATGTGTTATTGTTTTGTTTGTTATTATTTACTAGAGTTGAATTTGCGTTAAAACGTGAATTTTTTATTTTGAAATTAATATTTATTAATTACCATTTTAAATTAAAATATTTCAAGGTTTGTTATATACTTAATTAAAACATTTTTAGGATTGATATTAGTTTTGAAATATTATTAAGATGAATATTAATTTTAAAAAATAGTTAGATTGGTGAAATTTATAATTTCATAAATCATAGATTTTAAATATAACTTTATTTGATATAGATAAATTCAACGTAATATCAAAACTGTTAATAGATCATTTATGTTTCTAAAATTTAATAATTTTTAAATATTATTTGAACCATATGAATTGTATCTTGTTGTAACAAAATATCGATTGAAAATAATAAACAATAAAATTGATTAAATATGTTTTCGTAATATATTTCTAAAAATTATTAAATCTTAAAATTAAATAACAAGTAATATTCCTCTATAAAAAATTGTTATATATTATTGTAGAGAAGTAAAATTATAAAATTCTAGAAAATGAAATAACAAAGAATATTTCAAGGATATTTAAAAAATCGTGATATATTATTGTAAAGAAATAATATTACAAGGTTATTAAATCCTCCAAAGTAAATAACAAAGAATATTCCTCTAAGGATATTTAAAAAATCGTGATATATTATTTTAGAAATAATATTATTGTAACGAAATATTTTCTAGTTATCCTAGTATATAGTTCACTGTAACAAAAACTATGTCTAGTCATTAAATGAAATGTTTCATTATGACTTTTAAGTAGATAAACCATGTTTTAATGAAATAGATATTCTATACATAATTCATGTGTTATATTTTGAGTCATTTGTCTAAAAGAACATTTTTCTAAAGGTATTTGTCTAAGAGTATTTTTTGGTTTTTTTGGCATTTTCTTTCATTTCTATGTGTTGGCAAAAAAAAAAGCAATGGATAAGTCTCTTTTGCCCTTATGTAAATGAGAGAGAGTTTAATGAGAGAGAGTGTACTTATGATTGTACAAACTTCCCCAACTAATGTAAATTTTATTTTTATATTGATTGAGTTGTAATTAGAAGTAAGTGTAATTACAAAAGTTGAAAATCTATTTTTTCTAACAGTTTAAAATGCATTTCGAAATATTTGTGGTAAAAAATAGTAGTCACTAGACTGAGACTTGTGTGGGTAGTGGCTCGACTTCACAGACGAGATTTCGTGGTCAACCAGCTACATATACCAAACATACAAAACCTGACTTATTGGTTGGTCGTTCGCTAAATGAAATTCAGGATGAGGAGTTTGAAACATACAAAACCTAACTTATAATCAAAATTGTTAGAATAATCAAATTGATTTTTTAAATTGGTGTCCCAAAAAATATACAAACTTAAATAGTGAATATATTGTGGTTGAAAATCAATTCATAAAGTTATAAGAAACTACTAGGATATAAAAGAATGTGTTTGACTAATTAATGAAGTAAATAGAAAATTCATTGACTTTCATAAAATGTGAAATTATAACACCAAAAACATAGTCCGTCGACAAAACCGAATAATATCTGTTTTTTTTGGTAAAAAATGTTAAATTTTATACCATTTTAATTTTTGACAGAGAAATAGAAAATACAAAAAAAGACTGAAATTTAAACTACCCGATACCCAAATCAAGCCCAAAAACGTCATAGCCAACCCAAAGTTCCAAAGATTTAAACTTGAAACCTAAAACCCTAAAGCCCATGACACACATACCCAAGATCAAAAGACCCAAACCTAAGAAGAAACCCTAACCCTAATAACGTGAACCACGATGCCACCGATAACTGTCGTCGTCCTGTCGACGAGCCGCCGCAGGAGAAGCTACCAGCACAAAAAAATATAAAGATTCGACTATCTTTCGCCGCAGCTCGAGCCACGCAATATCGGAGGCTCCAGATCCGAGAAAACCTCACCGCCGTTGAAGAAGTTGCTCTTCCTTCACCCCACAAAATGGACCCCTCCGGGTGGGATGAAGAAGAATGGAGACAACTTACTGGAGCAACAACTAATGCCGGGAGAGGGAGAGAGAGTCCCGACCGAGGCTCGGCCGACCACCAGCAACCACTGAGCCACACCTAACACCAAACTGGCCGGAGCAGAAGACTCCCGAAGGCAGAGGGGGAAGAGAGGAACCCTTTGAGCGAGCTGCCAAAAGAGGGGGAAGAAAGGGCCTTGCCGCGACTCCGACGGAGGTCACAGCAGACGAGCCGAGATCGGAGGAGCCGTGGCCTAAAGAAACGCGAATGGGCTGAGCCGCAAACTCCGGTGCTTCACAACCACCGCATGCAGAGGGAGATGAGTCGACAGAGCGATGGGCCGAAAGGAGCCAACACCGGTGGAGAGGCGGTGCATAGAGTTGTGCTCAGGCCAGAAACGAGAAACCTCTTTCTCTCTACACTCTTTGACAATTATTCTGATCTAGATCTTTATCTAGAAAGCTTTAGAAGAGAGATTTAGAAAGAAAGATCAATTTTTACCAGTTTTGATTAGATAATATAATTCACTTTGTTATAATATCTATTTAGGATAATATCGATTTAGTTCACTTTGTTAAAAATCCAATTATAGTTTCATTTTTGTGATAACTTTATATGAAAACTTTTATATCAAAATAAGCAAACTTTGTTTTCTAACATTTTGGAGTTCCAAGGTTTTGAATCAACACAAAAAGAATTTATTCTTATACTAAAGAATATTGAACGTGTATATTATTAAATATTCACAAAATATCTTCCAAATTTGTTTTACGCTAAAATGAGTTTTGCTTTGTTTAAATGCACGTGTTGTTCGTAAAAAAAAAAAAAAACATTTGTTGAACTTTGAATTGTGTTGGTCTCTTTAGTTTCCCAAACGGTGGTTTTATTATTACATAAATTAGGGGTGGACACATTTCTTGTCCTATTCCAAATCTGTTCTCGAAATTTCCATTTCATATAATCTCATGTTTCGATATTCTATATAATCTCATGTTTCGATTTGGGACAAGTTTCTGATTTTCAAATGGGAACGTGACATAATAGAAACATAAATTCCCCAAATTTCTATTTAGAAAAATACATGTATAATAATTAAATATTTTTATTAATCTTTTATATATATATATATATTCATACATACTTATGTTTATATTTTACATATATAAACATTTTTAATTTTATTTTGACATCAATCATTAGTAATATATTAACTTTTACATAAATATTAATAATAGAATTTGATTTTTTTGATATTAGTACATTTACATTTTTCGGGAATTTCTGTTCCTTTCCCATTTCATACTCGTTCTCATCCCGCATTTTAAATAGAATAAAATAGAATAACTTTATCATTCTTAAAATTCCCATGCCATTCCCAAAAAATCACGTCTCGATTCAAATTTGCCCACCCCTAACACAAACATTTGGTGCTTTTATTCAAGAAACCAAATTGGAAAACACGGTTTAAGGAGTGTTAGTGTTTGTATGTTAACAAAACAGCAAGTAGTTCTTGAGAGCTAAAGAAAAACAGCTGCTAGTTTAAACAAGTAAATGAGAACATACAAAGCAGAGTTTACAAACTCAAACTTATAATTATAAAACCCCAGAAGCTCTACATGTATGTATATCATTTGGTATCGAACTCAAGAATTGGACAAGGAAAATAAACTAACAAGATAAGTAATGAGAGAAAGAGAGAGACCAGAAACCCTAAGGAAAGATCACTGAGAAAAGATAATAATAACACCAAACATACCTCACAGATACAAAATGTGCATAAAAGAATGCAAAATTTCAGACCAAGCTCACTTACTCAGAGGTACGCAGCCATGAATTTATCCAAAAATCAAAATTTTTCAATTTGCCTTCTCGTGTCCTCTGACATCCTCCGATACTTTCTGTCTTACTCGTGCAACTCCACATCATAGAGGATTCACATTGTACAATTGCCCGGTTTAATCAAAGTAAACCTGCTAACAGAGCTCCAGGATCATTAGGATCCACTGCTGGAATAGGTGGTTGAGCTATAGGTGCTGCCGGTACTGGCACCACTGGAACCAGGGCTCGAGAGCTAACTGGAATTGCGATCAGCTGTTCTTTAATGAATTCTTTCAACCTATATAAATTGTAAGTCAGCAAATGCACTGACGAGTTGCGTCTTTTAAGAAGTTTAGGGGTTTCACTAGTGGAAAAGTAGAGATGATATCATACTCAAATGTAAGGGTAGGATCTCCAGAGGCTACTGTTAACCGCAGTTGGGTCCTGTCCGCTGGATCTGTTTCAATCCTTGCCTGAAAATGTAGAAAAAACACAAAAATAGTGAGATGGCAATGTTCTACCATCATTGGCAGACAGATTTACTTTTGATTTGAAGTATTAACAAATTTGGGTTTGCAGCATTCAATCATCTACCACCAGTGCATGACCATTTGGTAAAGTGACTAATTCCTGAACTGGAGAAAATAACACAGCTAGGAATTTCGGAAAGAGTTGGTAAATCTCACCAAACAGAGCATGGCGTTTGTATTTTGGGAGTGGAAGGTTGTGCTTGCCACTAGATTATTAGGGTTGGGATCCTATAGCAGAACCAAGGAATAACATATCAGAGTAAGCATATGCATGCAAGGAGGATCAGTGAAGTAGTGAGATTATATAGAATACTTACAAGCCCAGGGCATATCGTCACCCGGAAGCTATTGAACAGATTTTCCATTTCCGGAAGAGCAAGAGGTCTTACACCTCTAACCTGCAGGAAATTTCAGATCCATTTTATAAGGCAATTGATAAGAACAACAAGACAATATTAGGGTACTTTGTATTGACTTGCATTTGCATTTTATTAAACTCGACCACTCAGCAATAGGCAAAAAAACTACAATTTTTTTATCAATCACTAGTCTCCTGCAATGGAAGTTTACAAGAGAAATTGACTCTTTCGTCACTGATTATACTCTTTTTATTTTATTTTCTGTGCAGTTAGAGAAGCTGTGGAAATACGTACAACTTCTTGAAGTTTCAGTGGTGGTCCTGAGAGTGATCTCCATTGCGGAAAGAACTCTTCAGATGTCAATTGGAGAGGTTGAAGAAACTTATTCAAGACCGCCGGGAGCCGTAACTTGGCACTAACCTATAAGAGAGACAAAAAGTCAGGTAGAGTTGAATAAGAAACCCTGCGCATAAACAGGATATCTTATGGATGTTGCAGTAACTACCATACCATGCTTGTACCAAACTTGTAGGAGAAATCCAAAACCGCAACATCCCTGCTAGCACGGATGTTCATCACCTCGAGTGGACATTGTACCTATGACCATGAGAAACAGTAACGTAAAACAACTGATAATTTAGATATACAACTTAATATCAAATTAACCTACAGATATAAAAGTACCTGTGCTCGAGGAGGAATGGTATCAGGCACAAGAGATAGTTCCAGTTGTAAATGGGCAGGGGGTAGTATTAGAGCCTGAACAGATGTAAGAGCGGAAGTACTTTTGTTTCCCAAGAAGAGAACAAGTCTCCCGTGGTGTCCTCGCCATTCAGCTTTCACACCAATCTGAGGGGATCAGCATTTTGTAGAATGTTAGATCATTGCAATCATTAATGAGTAAGGCTAGTCACTGTGTGCATTGTAATCTTGACCATTCAAAGGAGCTCCAAAAAAAGAAGTCTCTGCTATCAGTTTGAGTAAATATAAATAGAAAAGGAGTTAACAAAATAAAGAACCAAACCTGAATATAAGGATCCTCGTATAAGACACCACTATCTTTCAAACATAAAGCATGAAATCTCTCGGTGATATTTCCAATCGGCTGTTTAGGAAAAAAATAATAATATAAAAGTAACAATGAGTATCTAAATGGTTGGTAGATTGAGTGTAAATAACGATTAGATGTACTCTATGGATATCAAAACGTTAATAGACACAACGTTAGATATGACAAGTGGTAATGTGCCAGCTCTCAGTAACAATGAGTATCTAAATGGTTGGTAGATTGAGTGTAAATAACGATTAGATGTACTCTATGGATATCAAAACGTTAATAGACACAACGTTAGATATGACAAGTGGTAATGTGCCAGCTCTCAGTAACAATGAGTATCTAAATGGTTGGTAGATTGAGTGTAAATAACGATTAGATGTACTCTATGGATATCAAAACGTTAATAGACACAACGTTAGATATGACAAGTGGTAATGTGCCAGCTCTCAGTAACAATGAGTATCTAAATGGTTGGTAGATTGAGTGTAAATAACGATTAGATGTACTCTATGGATATCAAAACGTTAATAGACACAACGTTAGATATGACAAGTGGTAAAGTGCCAGCTCTCAGTATGTAGGATAATAACATTTACGATTAAGGTAAAACGTATGCCATTCACAAGGCATATGCAACAATAGGTGAAGACCCGAAGAAAAAAAAGCTGACACAGAAATTAAACTATAGAAATAATTCTAAAGTTGTTAGTTATAACATTTTATCCATGCTTAGCCTACTATACGAGAGAGAGAGAGTAAAAGAAAGAGAAAATCAAAATACCTCCACCGTGTTTGTTTGTTCACCAACAGGTACGATAGCCGTGCCATCAACTTCACCTGGAATTCCTTCCTCCTCTGTGAGACCACGTTGTTGATACGAGATTTCTCCAGGCCGACCCTCTATTGCCAGAGGATCAACTAGATTGCTGAGGAGATCCGCTGATGGAGTTTGTGGCTGTGCTTTACTCCAATTTCCATTTGGCTGAGAGTGGATGTGGGATGCTGCATCGTGGTCCAGCTAGATACACAGATAAATGGAATATCATAACATAATTGAAACAAGTATGTGTTGTTTCAAGATAAAATGCATGAAAATGTCTCGTTTATTGGGGCTCTAATATGGGAAAATACACACTTTGATCCCACTCATGCTTGGAACCTTCAAAGGTGGAGGTGTCCCCTCAACATGTTGTGGGTCAGCCAAAACCAAAGCATTTGAAGGTAACTGTTGCGCTCTAAGCTTGATCGCACTCTGGTCTGCAGTATCTTCAACATCTTCCACCTTTTTTATCAATGAAGACTATGGAAAGGCACACAAAATCCAACATCACATCCTTCATCCGTTAAACTTCCAAACTTTTAAGAAGATAAGCTTCTTGTAAAAATTCATGAAATAAAATGAACAAACCTGGCGCTCAGGGAATTTTGGCATCTCAGCCAACACATCCATTAAGACGGCCCCTTTTTTACTCAATTCAAAATATTCAACTGCTCGCTGTTGTATCTCCACGTCAATACTGCTCTCGTATCTGCCAACAGAAAACCCTACTAAGAAATTTGATTCGGTTACCTAAAAAGCATAACATAACATGAAAAGCAAAACTACTGGGATGAATAACAAGGTTCACCACACTCACTTCTTAAATACAGTCCATATCTGCTTTTGCAATTCTATATCTGGAGGTTGAGCGTGCATAAGAAGCTTTGCATATGTCGAAAGAAGAAGAGGAATGGTTGAAGTCCTGAGAAAAGGCAATGATACGTAAGGTACATCAATATAAAAGATATCCAATGGGAAGAAAGAACACAATGTATCAATCATGTTCTTACGATACTGTTGGAAGCTTCTCATGCAAAATGCCAAAGAGCTCTTTCGCACTACATCCAGGTCGTCTAGCAAGAAGGTGGCCATACTCCCCCAAAATATAAGCACTGACCTGATGAAGGTAGTGCAATATAACTCAGTCGAAATTCAAATATAATTTAAATGGTACAGAATCATGTCAAAGTTTAAAAATGTAGTAACTGCACTTTGCAACTTAGTTTAGCCCTAAGAAAATGACAAATACAAGAAAGAGATCAAAAATATTTCTCTGAATCATAAGAATCACAAGTTACCGGCGTTTGGAAAAACATTTAGAGCGAAATCTAAGAAGGACATACAAACCTTCACCATAGTCTCATGTATCGCGATCTTGTCCATGTATTCTCTTACTTTTGATGCTGCATAAGGCTGACACATCGAAGAAACTCTAAAGCAAGTTCAGAATGCCACGTACAGGATACAAAATTTTCTTGTAACAAACTATTACCTGCAGGTCTTCGTTATTTGTTACGAACTGTACCACACGGAACCAAATGTCATCGCTAACAAAATCTCCCGCCTTATCAATCAGCTGGAGGATAACATCTACATACCTGACGGCCACCAAATAAACAATGTTGTTAGCAAAAGTTGATCAGATTTCTCATGTGAGGAAATTATTAATACATAAGAATTGGTTAATGCATGATATTTTTATTGTGTGCATAAAAATCGATGTACAGGTTACACTGAAACCAAAAATATGCTTACCAAGATAGATCAGGAGCAAACTTTTCAGCAAGAATAGCAGCTTTAAGTGATAACTCCTCGCGCATGGAAAACTCAGCTGTACTAAGATACTGAAATATATATTTTTTATTGAATAAACTCAACACCATCAAAGCTAAATCTTCTAATTAATATCACATGTAAAAGAAATATAGGCCAACAAATACCGATCTTTACAAGAATTACCTGTAGCAGCTCTTCGACTATACCCTTTGCATTTGACGCATCACACATTCCATAAAGCAGATCAAGAGCTCGTCTACGAATACTGCAGAAAAACTGAAACAATCAGCAAACATGATACTAAGAGCACAAGAACAAAAAAATTGTAAATAACCAAAAAGTATGAGAAAATATTGGATCAAATGACTATTCATTTATCCTTCTTTCTAACAGGCAGGAACATGAAAGTAGGATATCCCTCTCTGTATATACAATTACATATATAATTTATCAAGACTCTTTAAGAATTATAATTTGTGGAAATACAGCTCCATTTGCTAAGGTAAAATTTAATCTAATCAACTTGACATTCATTCTATCTCGTCAATAGTTCTTGTACGTACATATTCAAAAGTAACTCTTTAACAAAGGTTGATAGTCGTAAGGGTCAAAGAGAATATGTATTTATTATAGCAAAACAGATTCCCTTCAAATTCAAAATTTGCATATCTACAACCCAAATCGAAACAATTTCAATTTTGAATGACACTATCCTAAGAAATTATCTGCTACTTTCATAACAGAAGAAAAGATTACAGAATCGATTCCTATCAAATATACCATTTCATGATTTAATTAACTATACAGGTCGCAAATTTGATCAACAGAGATGCGGCCTTGGCTCACAACCTGCATTGGCTGATACTGATATAGTGAAATATAAACCCAACCTGATATCGGGGTCCTTCAGTGAGGTGATTATCTGAGGCTGGTGCTTTTTAATGATATCTTGGGCATCTGTGATCATCAGCATTCGTGTCATATTCTCCTGCAGTGTTTGCAAGAGATGTATCATTATGGGTAATAGATGAATAACCGACCTTCAAATCATATGATCCACCACAAACAGTATACAAAGTTCCAGATAGGCTTTACAGGCAGAAAAAAATTATGTAAAAACTCACCAATCCTAGATATCTGATGTTGGGCTCGCGTACAGAAATGAATTTGCCAAGGAGAGCAACACACTGTGACATCATTTCCTTCTCCGCATTGAGATGCATGACCTATAGCAAAACGACATATTTACAGGTTCAAATACTTCTCACCAAGGCAAAGATTTGAGAGCACGCTCAAATCATATATTCATGGTAAACAACTTAGAAATAGCATTGAACCTTTGAAGCAAGCAAAAAGAAGGTAAATACAGAGAGACGTGCAAGCAAAATAATGTACTAAAGATTAAAAACTAGCCCTTTCCTTAACAAAAGAATCTTAAGGAAAAAGTTCATGCACAAGTCAGCATATTGTTTTTGGAGAGGAATTGAAATATGCAAAGGAGACGGGGACATAGGAAATTGCATCAGTAAATCTCATGGCTTAAACTTTCCACCAATTATCTGGCAATCTTACCAAAGACAGAGCTTCAAAGAGCACAGCGTGAGATGCATTGTTCTTGTTCACATTTTTCACAACATCTGTACCCATCAATATCCGTTGTAGTACCTGAAATTTCCAATGTTATGGTGCCGAATCCAAAAACCTATATCAGAAAATATCTTGGATGAAAGTGAACCTCAAAGAGGGATCTTCTCGTGCTGGGATCTTCAATGGTTGGAAAATACTGAAGAGCCCTCATCGTTTTTACCTATGCTAACCAAAAGACATATGAGCATCCAAGCTAACCCTTAAAAGAATTATGCATATATGTTAAAAGTGGTATCTACTTCAAAAGTTATTTTACCTAAGATGTAAAAATAAATGGGAGTGTAAGGCGATAATCTATGGTGGACAAAAATGAGTAAAGCGAGTTAAGACAAACCTGAAGCCAAGGAGATGGGATACCGTAGTACGTGTACTCCTGAGGAACATCCTGATTCCTAGCAAGGCGTTCTAATATTTTGACACACTTTGGTAGACAACTCGAATACGCCTCATAGTCATTGGATACCAAAGATACAAGAAGACTCATAGAAGATGTCAAGACACCAAGATCACGTTCATCCAAAAGTTGTGCCATCCGATCTGCCCTGTAAGTATTCAAAAAGAGAATATAGACAAGACACACGTATAAACTGAAACAAGCAGCAACACCAGAGTGTCTAATACACACCAGCCATCCGCGTTGACAACGTCAGGATTTCTTCTGAATAAGCGCAGTAGGCAAAGTGCCGCTTTTTTCCTTACAAGAGGCCTGCAACTGCTAGAAATCTGAAGCAAACAAGGTCATAAGATCAGTTGGCAAATATTCATGTGGAATACAAGAAAAATTATCGAGTAACTTACTAGTAACTTTTGAACATCAGGTGCCAACGACTCTGCAAATTCTCGTCCACCAATATTTCCAACCTACAAGGATAATAACACATGACGGTAAGAAGAGCTTCAAATACCTAGTTAATAAGCATGACACACATAATATACATATCATAAGCTGAAAGACTCAAAGACATCAACACATTATGGATGAAAGAACACTTACCAACGTCAATGCAAGGCACTGGAAAGTCTCATTGCGGCCAATAATATCGTTTCGGACTGCGTTTATCGCCAACCTCAAAAAGTCATGATTTTCATTGAGCAAGCACGATGTGACAATGTAACCAACCTGTATCCATGGATGAAAACTTGAAGTCAGTACTAAAGCAGGAAAATATAAAAGTTGCAAATAAAAATATTCCGGACAAAAACACACAGCATTTGCAGAAAGACCTGACGATTGACTACAACCGCATGATATCATTAGTGTACCTAGCACGTGATATGATATCACAATTAAAGTTCTTAAATATCTAGCTTTCTACGAGATTTAATTGAAAGTTTGCTTTATTCTAGATAGAAAATATATTTGATCAAACAAGTAAATATTTCCCTTCCCTATCTAAAAAGACCTTGGCATACCTGCTTCTCAGGATACTTTGGTGCAGATATAAGAGAAACCGCTTCCATATGACCAAAATCCACGTCGTAACCCAACATATGAATATAAAGCATTTTCCACACATATTTCTTCTTTTTATATGGTGTCAATACCTATCACACATAAACAGCTGGAAAAGGTTAAATCATTGAATGTAAAAGCGATTCTTTTCAAATCTAAATCACGAAAGAGAGAAGTACATTTATTATCCAATTTGATTTAACAACCCCAGAAACGATCGACAAGCCAATAGCAGAGTTGCAAAGCACAAAATAATGATTGACCTCCAACACATAACCCAGTAACCCACTACTAATCCATGAAACAACTAAGACATTGGATGGATAAAATGCAGCTACCTGACGACATACGGAAACTAGGTCATCTAAAAAATCTTATTCCCAAACAAATTTGTCTTCTGAAAAATTTTCAATTCTCTCAGAGCATTTATTCTACATAAACAGAGCAAGTTCTTCTTTGCAAAAGAACACGAGAAATATATTCATTTCAAAACTATGTTGACTGTATACCACTACTCAGATTTATATGATGAAATCTTGATTTATTAATAGAATCTAACACTAAAATGAATAATGGTCACGAAACCATCCATCCCACTACTCAGGTTTCCAATTAACACTTTGCAAAAGTGTGCATCTCACTTTCAACTACATTCTTCTCTTGGATCCTATGTCTTTTCAATTAGCTCTAACAACGAATTACTTTGCAATGAATTCAGGTAAAAAATCTTAAAAGAAATTTTGCCAAAAAATCAGCTGAAATTGCACATCCTTCTTCACAGAGCATTCCACGCACCTAATAACGGAATTCTAAAACTAGACATAATCTCAAACTCAAAAAAATAAAATAAAATGGATAATTGGCCACTGAATTACTCAAAGGAGAGTGAAAATGGATAGGAGAAGAAGAAACCCAAAACCTTGTCATTTTTGAAGCATGTACGGATGTTACCGAGCTCCTTATCAACACGGAGTCTTTCAGCTTCCTTGTTCTGGCAATTTCGGATGTCGCTGATAAAGACAGAGAGACCTCTCATTCCACTCATGGTGGAAACGATTCCTCAGATCCACCGTAGTCGCAGGTGCAGATCCACCGTAGTCGCTAAAGAGGATCTAAATACGATGGCAAAGAGAGGAATAGTTCGCGGATAACGAAATTTTTCGGAAGAAGGATCCGAAAAAGCTAATCTAGAAACGGGAAAATTTCAGCTTCTCCGATCGTATAATTCAAAAAGGTGGATGCGAGAGGTGAATGAGAAAAGAGAGGAAGACGACTTTTTAATTTCTTCTTTTAAATTTTACAACGATTATGATTAGTGATGATGACCACCAAAAATGACTTTTTTTTTTTTTTTTTTTATTGGAAACTGATTAAGAAATTAAGATCAAATTTCCGAATTTCTACACGAGTCATATAATAGGTAACAAACAATACATATAAGAAATTATGTATGCGAACTCAAAAAAAAAAAGTTAAATATATGATAATTGAGTTTCCTTTATAAAATCACCAAAACAAACAAAAAAACAAAAAAAAAACAGTGTCGTAAATACAATTACGTTTGATCACAAGACTTGCATATTGAGCTNCAAAAAAACAAAAAAAAAAACAGTGTCGTAAATACAATTACGTTTGATCACAAGACTTGCATATTGAGCTGGGATGAAGTTAGGGGAAGCTTGGAGAGATCCTCAGCGAGTTGCACCTTGTCGGAACCACCCTTTGCATAAATTCTAACAACTTCAAGACTTTTCATTCTCAGTAAAAAATGTTTCAGCTCGTTTGCACTTCCTTGATACTCCATGATACGCAACATCTTTACTTGGTCATTCGTAGGAATCCTCACAAATCCCTTCAAACTATCCAGTCCCTAATAGCATCAAGCAGAGGGACTACATGATCTCATGACTCACCATCATATATATAAAGTAAAGTTCTGTTTCAAGGTTTGCTTCTTACCGAGAGAGTAAGACTTTCTAGATTTGGAGAATACTCTAACAAAAGTGGCAGAAGCTTTTTCCAACACTGATCTTTGTTACTTGAAAAGACTAGATTAACGAGGTTGTTGAACACAGGTAGTCCACCTTTGCAGCATAGCGAAATCACCTGAAAACACACACACATATACACAGAGTAAGAGTAAGAATGTTTTTTTTATTCTGTTGATGAGACCATACAGTAAAACAAACCTCAACAGCACAAGAAGTCAAGCATAGTGTCTTGACGTTACGTATTCCCTTGATGAGATCTGTCACATCGTGGTCATGCGTACAACCATCTTCTGTGAAATGAAGGTCCAATGTAGCATTGGCAACTGAATGTAATTTAATATGTGGATACTCAAACCGAACAAAATCAGAGTAGTAGAGGTCGACAAGATTCGGTAAGTCGAATCCAATAACGATTTGAGGATTAAAGAAATAAGATGAACTGTTATTGATATATGTGAGTCTCTTAATGGATTCGTTGATTATGAAATCTGGCCATATTGGGAACGAGTTTTGATGTTTAGTTGATTCATCAAGCGTTGGGCAAGCAGCAAGAGACTCACGTTTCATGCCTAAGTTAATCTCAGGGACTCTAAGTTTGAGGGCATTGTACATCCAACGCTCAACCTGAACAGCAGCATCTATATTCTGGTATTTGTAATTCAATGACAACTTCTTTATAACTGTGCCGCTTTGCATACTCAACAGTCTATTCTCAAAATCCTTGAGACTCGACCAAACCTTTTTCTTGGCTTCGTAATAGCGTAAACCACCTTGGTATTCCCAAACCGTGGAATCGTCGAAGTCGAGATTATGGAGGAAAGTATACAGAAGCTTCCATCTCTTGGAGAGAATTGATGTTGAAACAGCTTCTTTTGTGGGAAGAAAGGACAAGATTTGGACAAGTAGATCATCTGGAAGACAATTCATCGAAGCAACGTAACCACTATTCAACGCTTTGGCATCCACAGAGACAAAAGACATGATCCCTGATTGTACCTGAAACATGAATGTTGAGATCACATATTAGATCCACCTCAAAATTGCTTACGCTGCTTTCGATAGACAGAATACACGCTACACGTTAAACATTCTCTTCGATGAAAACAAAACCAAGGGATCTTACAAGGACTTAAGCACGATTCGGAACTTTTTCTCCGTCTACCTTATCAAGCTTTTTCTTCTGCATTCGTGTGTATTCAACTTTTTCTCTGATTGAATTAGGTTAATTTGGCTTTTAACTTATCCTCTTATATTTTTAGAGGAGAATTATTGGAGGTTATCATGTATACAATTTTTCTAAATTTTTTTATTTTAAAAAATTAATATCTAAAATATATTGTCAAACAGATTTGTGTTTAATTTTTTAATAGATTATTATTATCCGTGTTGCCAAACAATACATTCTTTATAAAAATTATTTATTTATAATTAAAAAAAACATTTATGAAATTAATCCTAAAAAATTGTTTAAATATTTTATAGATAATACATTGGCTCGAAGATAAATATAAACAATTTAAAAATATTAAATAAAAAATTTAACCCCAAAAATTTCTCTTATATATTAAAAGAAAAGCATTGGAGACCACGTGTCAAGCCTACGATTTTTCTAATTTTTTTTTGTTTAAAAAATTAATTTCTAAAACCTGTTGTCAAACAAATTTATGTTTAATTTTATCTAATGTATTATTAATATCCATGTTGCCAAACAATATATTCTTAATAAAAATTATTTATTTATAATTTTCGAAATTAAGCCTAAAAAATGTTTTTTAGATACTATATTGGCTTGAAGATAAATATAAAAAAATTTAAAAGATAAGTTCCAAATTTTAACCAAAACAAATCCGATTAAAGTAAATATTTTTCCGTTGTTTAAGAAAAATTTTAAGTAAATATATTTATTTGAAGATAAATATTAATAATTAGAATACATTGTTATTGTGAAGAACTTAATGAACATTAAAGGCCCAAGTAAAGAAGTCCAGCCCATGCCATCAGCTAATACAACCAAAGCTTCTGCAACAGAAAGAAATGCAGTTCGCATGAAGAATATGATCACTCTATCAAATACCTTTGCTCCTCTACAATCCCAAGAAGAATATACAGCTGTCAATTGATTCTCATTTGAGCTAGGGTTTCCTAATCTTTCTAGATCCTTCTTCTAAGTAGTATAAGAGCTGTATTCATCCTTCATTGTAAATACAAGAGAAACACAGAGCATTTTCAATACTAAAGTATTCTCAGCTTCTTAAAGCTCACATGGTATCAGAGCCCTCCTAACCTTAACAGGTAATTTCAATGGAGGATCCCTCTTACCCTTTTCCTAATAATGTTCACGTTTCCAGCTGTGTCACTCTCAAACTTACAGATAGTAACTATCTGTTATGGAAAACTCAAGTTGAGTCACTTCTGTCCAATCACAAGCTCATCGGCTTCGTCAATGGCCGCATCAAAGCTCCTCCTGAAACAGTCATCGTGGCAAACAACGAAGTCCAAACTGAAGAAGAAAACCCACAGTTCCAAGAATGGTTATGTACTGATCAACTCGTTTGATCTTGGTTGTTCGGTTTACTCTCGGAAGAGGTACTTGGGTATGTCTTCAATCTCTCAACCTCTTATGATATATGGATCTCGCTTGCAAACAACTTCAATCGTAGTTCTGTGTCTCGTGAGTTTGAACTTCGAAGTAGTCTGCAAAGTATGGTTAAGAAAGGGAAAACATTTGCTGAATACTGTCGTGATTTTCGTGGAGTGTGTGATCAGTTGAGTTCCATAAGAAAACCAGTTGAGGAGTCTATGAAAATCTTTACGTTTCTGAATGGTTTAGACAAAGATTATGATCCTATTGCTACTGTTATCCAAAGTTCAATGTCCAGGGTTCCATCTCCGACATTCAATGACGTTGTCTCTGAGATTTCCGGGTTTGATAAACGCATCCAAGCTCGCGAGATATTAGAGATTACACCAAATGTAACTCCTCATATGGCGTTTCAGACCCAGACGTATAACAACGGCAACGAAAACAAGCCGAGTTACAACAATCAGAAAGGTCCAATAACAACAGAGGTCGTGGAGGTTTTTCTTTTAGAGGCAGATGTTTTGCTCAACACACATTTGGACCATCTTCAACCACTACTACAGGAGAAAGGCCTCAGTGTCAAATATGTGGTCGCACTGGGCACACAGCATTAAAATGCTGGAACAAATTCGACAACACGTATCAGCCAGATCACGTTGCTCAAGCACTATCAACCCTTCGTGTAGCCGAAGGAACAGACTGGTATCCGGACTCTGGCGCATCCGCTCATGTAACTCCATCACCAAACCAACTTCATAATGCTACTCCTTATGCTGGTAATGAGACAGTCATGGTTGGGAATGGTGAGTACTTACCAATCACTCATGTTGGATCCACTTCTCTTGCCACTCCTTCAGGTAGTATTCCCCTAAATGATGTTCTGGTTTGTCCTTGTATACAAAAATCGTTGCTTTCAGTATCTAAGTTGTGTGAAGACTATCCATGTGGTGTCTTCTTTGATGTTAATCATGTCTATGTCATTGATCTGCAAAATCAGAAAGTGGTAACCAAAGGACCTCGACATGAAAGCATATATGTGTTGAAGAAGCCTGAGATTGCTGTCTACTTCTCTACTCAACACAATGCAGCAAGTGATCTAGTATGGCATCAAAGGTTTGGTCATCCACATTCTCAAGTTCTCCAACATTTAAAGACAAATAAGGACATCACCATCAATAAAGTCACTGATACTTCTGTGTGTGAATTCTGTCAAATGGGCAAGAGTGCAAGACTGTCTTTCACTGCCTCTGATTTTCGTTCTAATGAACCTCTCGGTCGTATTCATTGTGATAGTTGGGGTCTATCTCCTGTTGTTTCAGTCCAAGGATTCAAATATTATGTTGTTTTTGTGGATGATTACTCCCGTTACTCTTGGTCTTATCCACTAAAGTTCAAGTCTGATTTTCTTGCTGTGTTTATTGGCTTTCAAAAATTGGTCGAAAATCAATTCAACTCCAAAATCAAATGCTTTTAAAGCGATGGAGGGGGTGAATATGTGAGCAAACAGTTCACTAATCATTTGGGGTCATATGGAATCAAGCATCAGATTTCATGTTCGTACACGCCCCAACAAAACGGCTTGGCCGAACGAAAGCATCGTCACTTTATCGAGCTCGGTCTATCGATGCTTTTCAATAGTCGTGTGCCACTGCAGTATTGGGTCGAAGCCTTCTTCACTGCCTGCTTCCTCGGTAATCAACTCCCTGCAGCTCCCCTGCAATTTCAAAGCCCACACAGATTACTCTTTGGGCAGAAACCAAACTACAACTCCCTTAGAGTCTTCGGTTCAGCTTGCTTTCCGTTTCTCCGACCTTACACACATCACAAGTTTGAACCGCGTACATGATAAGTTGGATTCTACTCGGTTCACTATCGGTTAGTGAAGAGTAAAATCTACTAG
>OVAO01000143.1:6469-28159 GCA_900406285.1 Biscutella auriculata
TTTTTTTTCATTTTTAGTCCCTAGATTTATTTATTATTTATAAATTTTTATATTAATAAATTTTAAAGCTAATATTTTTATATTAATTTTTACATATTATATTTAAAACACATAAAATAAAGTTATAATATTAAAATAGAAAAAAATTCACTTACAAAACACACAAATAAAATTACATAACACACAAATGTTTCAACAACAACATAAAATTATAACATAAGGTCACATATGATTTCTTTTTTGTTTGGTATGATTTCGTATGTCACGTAGATTATTTCTACACATTACTAATGTCGTTAAACAACATGACAACTACTTCACTCAATATCGTCTCGTGATTGATAGAATGAGTTTATCAATCTTACAAAAAGTAACTGAAAAGATAAGAAGCATGCCGAAAAGATGTTGAATATGTCTTAGAAGTTCTACAACTAAAGTTTGCAATTATAACAGGATCTTCATGTTAATGGAAGAAAGAAATGTTAAATGATATAATGACAACTTGCATTATAATGCATAACATGATAATGGATGATGAACATGATATCAATGCACCCAAACGAGATGCAAGATTAGTATTTGAGCCAACTTTAGAAATGACAACAAACAAAAATAATCAATTTCAACAATTTGTATCTCGTAATTTGCAAATAAACATATAGAGATTCATTTATCTCTTTGAAATGCATTGATCGAGCATATATGAGAGTATTTTTGTAATAATGTTAATTAATAGTATGATATTTGATTTTTTTAAGATGTTATTGATATTTTTCTAATAATTATGTAATTTATATCTTAATGTAATGTCTTATTAATAAATATTGCATGTAATAATAAATGATGAATGATTTATATTTATTTTTAAGTTATATAATGTTAAATAATTGTGAATAAATATATAAACAATGTTGTAAAATATAAATTTTTAATATTTCAAATTTGAAATATTATCTTTAGAAAAATATAAAATATTTTAAATTTAAAATATATGATATCTCGAATTTAAGATATTACCTTTAAAGATAAGATGCTTCTATATGGAGTGAAGAAGATGATCTACTTTTATGTAATTATACGTTTCTTCAAAGCTGTCTGAATACAGATGATGTGCAATATTCACGGTGTATTCATTCATAACGTTAAATAGTATGTCCTATATACTTTTATGATATAGGTTTAATTTGTTTACCGTAAAATTTCTGTATGATTGATTAAAGATTTGGCTTTAAAAATATACCTAACCTTTTCTGGAAATTTTAAAGTTAACTCCAAAAGTTTTTTTTCTTTTTTTTGGGAGTTTAAGAGCCAGATTGATAAGTTGTCAAGATCGTAAGTGATTTAATTGTCTTCATAATAAATTTGTATTCAATCGCCACATAAAAAGTAACTAACTTTTGAAGTATACAGACATTTTTTAATTTTTTACGTTGTAAAAAAAGTAGAAACAAACTTTTTATTTTTCTTCTTCCCAAAATAATAAATTTTTTTCTCTATAGATTGATATTAATTTTATCACAAATAATTTTCTAAAATTAACATTACTTTTTTCTCTATTCTGAAATCCATTTTATAATTTTTTTTTGTTTGTTTATCAGATAAGATATCACTTAATATATTTTTAATTTTAATTAAAAAATAATAATAATTTTAACCGATAGTAATAATTTATTGAGAATATTTTACATCTTACATAATACATTTTATTGGAAAATATAAATATATTCTTTAATATTTTTGGCGTAATTTTATTGTGTATCTTACTCACTAAAGTTTTAAAAGACAAAGTTAAAATTTTAAAAATAAAAAATATCTACCATCTAAATTTTTAAAAATTTATAGTAATAATATACCGTTACAAATGTAATCAACCAGATTCTAAGTTTAGACAATCTATTTTAAATTAAAAAGTGTTTAAAGTTTTTTTTTTACTTTAAAAGATGTTTTTACTTTTAATACAAAATTAATTATGTTTTCAATTTTAAAATTCTATTATATTTGATATTTGATTGATTATTTTGTAATTATGTAAATAATTAATGATGTGTTTGTTTTGGAAAGATAAAGAATAATGATTTATTAATTAGTGTGGTCAACCAGGTGTTATTGAATTAGTTAAAAGATGTATTGAGAGGGTTTGAATGGACGTGAGTTTCTCCGACATCCACAACTGCCTTGTCGCGAAGTAGTTATGATTGTGATGGAGGTTACGCTTTTTCCGGAACCTCAACCTCCTATGTTATCCACACGTTGGCTCTGTCTAACCGATGTGATGAATTCGTTCTCTATTTTTCTTATTTCTTCCCTCATTTTCTCATCTTTCCGTTTCTTTTTGTTATCGATTCTCTCTTTTCTTCAGAGGATGCCCCTATTGTTCTCCCTCCGACCGTTCTTCACAAAGCTCTCACTGAAAACAGATTTGTTCTCCTTGGAAGAACCATGGTACCTCGCCGTCAGAATGTTCATGCATTGATCTCCTCTCTTCCACGTCTGTGGGGTCTGGTTGGGTATGTGCGAGGAAGTATTCTAGAGAGTGAAAGATTTCAGTATATGTTTTCCTCTGAGGAAGCAATGTTGATGGTAATGCGAAGAGGTCCCTAGGCTTTTAGTGATCACATGTCAGTTCTTCAAAGATGGTCCACAACGATGAACCCTGAAATCATGTCATATACTCCATTATGGATTCAAATACTTGGAATACCTTGGCAATTCATCAACTATGAAGTGATTTTCCATATTGCTCGGTAATTAGGCAGAGTTATCAAAGTAGAGTATGATTAAGTTTATTCTCTTCGTGTGGAGTACATTAGAGTACACATCAGTTGGAATATATCTGACCTTCTCTGATTTCAGCGTAATTTCCAGTTCCTCCCTAGCATTTGTACTATATGTGGTATGATCACGCATCAGACGTGTGAGTGCGTTAGTCAATCCGGTGGTTCTAATGGTTTTCCGGGCTTACACTCTAACTCAAACAGTGATGATACACCAGACAATAACCATGCCCCTTTAGCGTTGATCATATCTGAAGCCGCTCCTATCACCGTAGCTCCTCCTGATTCATCTTCGATCTAGCCTATTGTGAATGGTACATCAGAAACAATTCCGTCAAGAAACATTGTTAATCACTCTACTATTTCGTCTCCCTCTGGAGAAGAATATGATCCTCAAGAGCCTTTTGATTACCATTCTCCCATTTCACAACCGGACCATCATCCGACATAAACTTTATCTCTAATTCAACCCCAAACTGATTTGGTTTCGATGGAGAATTCTTCACCAGAGTTAGCTATTCAACGTTTACCTATGCCTCAGTTCTCTAAAGATATGGATCTGACCAGTTCACAAAAGAGGAAAGCTAAGCATGATGCAGAAGGTCAATCTTCACCAAAGTCGTATACTAGAGAGGTAGGAGAAAGCAATCACATTGTTGTTGAATAGTGTGAGAGGCGCGGTGAGCCTAAAATCACCTCAATCAGCATGAATACAACCTGTTGAAACTGTCGAGGTCTCAACAATGCCGTAACAGTTTGACGCCTAATGGAGATGAAGAAATCTCATCTCATCTCATCTCATCTCATCTCATGGACATGATATGCTTATCTGAAACAAAGCAACCAAACGTTTTCATCCGTGATGTAGCTTGTAAGTTAGGATTTCCCAATTATGTTATGGTTCCTCTTGTTGGTCAAAGTGGTGGACTAACCATACTTTAGAGTAAATATGTTGATGTTACACTTATTTCTAAATCTTGTAACTTGATCAGTTGTTATATTAAGTGTAATGAAATCTCTTTTTATTACTCATTTGTCTATGGTAATCCTATAGTCAGATTCCGCTCTCATCTTTGGGAGACCATAGAGAGAATTGGTACGACAAGAAATGAACCATGACTTATAATGGGTCACTTTAATGAAATATTGAACAATGAGGAAAAATAGGTGGAAAAAATCGACCAGAACACTCATTTTTTTACTTCTAAAACATGATCCGTTCATGTGACTTTACCAATATACCTCACAAAGAAGACAAATTCTCATGGGCGGGACAAAGAGGGAACCATTATGTTTGAAGCTGCCCAGACCGATCGATAGCAAATAGCTTATGGCATAGTCATCATACAACTTCCATAACCTAGTTTTAAAGTTTTCCACTTCAGACCATCGTCCTCTCGTCACCAATATTCTTTCCTCTAGAAGACCAAATCGGAACAATTTTGTGTATGACGCTCGCTTGTATAACAAGGTTGGATTCAGAGCAGCTATTCTTGATTGTTGGCTGAAGCGGTCTAGTGTTGATAGTCATCAATATCATTGCCGACAACGATTAAATGATTGTCAAAGTTCAATAGTTAAATGGAAGAAGGAGAATCACAATCCAACTTTGGAAAATATCCCAGAATTGGAACATCAATTAGATCGAGCAGTTGCATCTAATACCTCTTCAACGCCGGAAAGGAACCATCTCAAACACTCTCTCCAGACAGCTCTATTGGAAGAAGAAATATTTTGGAAATGGAAAAGTCATAATCACTGGCTTTGAGAAGGAGATCGAAATACACAATATTTTCACGTGGTGACAAAGTCTCGTCGTATAAGTAATCAAATTCAATCTATTAAAGATGATGATGGCCAGTTTTTCTATGATGACATAGGTATTGCTTATGTTGCTTGTACATATTTTGAAAACATTTTCAAATCATCGAGTCCGATTACTCAAAACTTGGATAAAAGTTTCCAAGATTTTGATACGAGAGTATCAGATAAAATGAATACTATTTTAACTAAACCAATTATTGTGGAAGAAATCAAGATAATGGTATACTTGATAGGGACGCACCGTGCTCATGGTCCAGATGGGTTTACCAGTATCTTTTACCAACATTTTTGGTCGGACATCAAACCGGAACTGATAAAAAAATCCAAGATTTTTTCAGTGATGTTGGATTATACCCTAATATAAACCATACCAATCTTTGTCTTATCCCGAAGATAGATAACCCCACAAAGATTATGGAGTATAGGCCAATTGCATTATGTAATGTGAATTACAAAATCATTTCGAAGATCTTAGTGAACCGTCTCAAGCCTCATCTTTCAAGTCTGATATCAGAAAATCAAATGACTTTTGTTCCAAACCGTCACATTACCGACAATGTTATCATTTCTCAAGAAATTCATCATGTTCTTCGTACCCGCAAACGTCAAGCAAATTCTTATATGGAAATTAAGACGAACATAGCCAAGGCGTATGATCGACTGGAATGGCATTTATTAAAAGAAACTATGATAAGGATGAGTTTTGCTCCTAAATGGATTGGATGGATAATGCAATGCATAACGTGAGTTACATATTCGGTTTTGTCAAATGGCAATCCAAAAGGCTTAATCTCCCCTGAATGTGGTATTCAACAAGGGGACCCTCTGTCTCCATAACTTTTAATACTTTGTGCTGAAGTCTTGTCGCTCATGACGATAAAGTTGGGAATATAAAAAAAAATACCTGGAATCAAGATAAGCCAAATTAGTCTTGCAATCGATCATCTACTATTTGCAGATAATTCATTGTTTTTCACTCTCCCTAATGAAAAATCATGCAAGGCATTGAAGGAAGTACTTTCACAATACGAGTAAGTGTCTGGACAAGCAGTTAATTATCATAAATCAGCCATTACTTTTGGGGAAAATGTCCAGCAATCTACAAAAACGAGAATGCGTCAGTTATTGGGAATACATAATGAAGGAGACAATGTGAAATACCTCGGCTTACCTGAAAAATTTGGGAGAAAAAAGTATGAATTCTTTCATTACATTGAGGAAAAGGTTAAATAGCGAACTCAAGGTTGGAGGAAAAAATTATTGTCACCTGGGGGAAAAGAAGTGCTTCTTAAATCAGTTGCATTATCCATGTAGGTTTATGCTATGCAAACGTTTGAGCTCCCAAAACTATATATAATGAAATAAATATCTTAGCTAGATATTGGTGTGGGAGTTGAGGATGATAAGAAATGACAACATTGATATTCCTAGAAACAAATCAGTACATCTAAAAAGTCTAGAGGATTAAGTTTCCGTGATATCTAAAAGTTCAACAATGCGTTTCTAGGAAAATAAGTCTGGCGAATGTTCAACAACCCGGACGAATTTTCAACAACCCGGATAGTATTGGCAAGAACATTACATAGTAGGTATTATAAAGATAAAGACCTTCTCACAGTTGTTAAACCACGAAATTATTTATATGTTTGGCATTCTCTCCTGCATGGTCGAGATTTACTAAACAAAGGAGCTAGATATGTAATAGGTAATGGTCATTCAGTCAATTTGTGGGCTGATCGCATTCTACGGATGACCCTAACTTCATGTTACATGATACATTACCATTTGTATTCAACAATTTGTTACCGACATTGATTAATATAATGAATTTCGTGTTTAAAAAAACTAATTTTGACAAACATATTTGACACATACCGTCCAATGAATTTCTCGTAGCATGTTGTTGAGAAGCGATATTTTCGCAAAAGTCTTGTTTTTTTTCTTTAAACACAAATAAATTTCAAACCTCACTGGTCAAATTTTACTAAATTTTGTTTATTTCTATATTCTGAAATAGACAATTAAAAGAGAAATTATATTGTTGGTAGCTGTAATAAAAAGAGGAAATTTATTAAATCAATCAATTTTTGCAAATTAAGATCATATATTCTAAAAAATGTTAACATATCATAAGGAAAAATACTACACTTGGATTAGGTCCCAACAATATGAGTGTGTGATTCCGAAGAACGTAGTTTTTGTGTGTTAAAAAACGTGTTTTGAGATGTATCTAAATGTACCTTCAAGATTTATCGAGATCTATCTTAAAATTTTGTTTAAATTTAAAACTTATCTAGATGGTCTATCTAGATGGACTATCTAGATGAATCATTTTTAATACTAAACGAATATCATTTCATAGTCTCATTTAAATGTACAAACGAATAACACTTTATTTTTTTCTCACACACCATTTTAGTTTTGTAGATAGTTCTTAGAAATCAAATGATATTTTTTTCAAGATTGGAGTGGTATAGTAAAGAAAACGGTGAGAAGGACGTTGTGATGATAGTAAAGAACATGAGCAGACGATTGACCTTTCTACATACTGATATAGAAATATTGAGATGAACGATGAAATATATGATTCAACAAAAAAGGAAAAAAGATTACTTTTATTATTAACTATAAAAAATTACTGAAGATGGTGACAACTCTCAGTGATTGGCCGACCTTCTCCGTCTACTTGTCAAAGAGTCAGAGATCACATGGGTTTTTGAGCAAGTGGAACTTTATTATGTTCCCTAAACATATAATGTAATAGTTGATAATTTCATTAAGTGTCTGTCCACTGTTTTCTTTTGAATAGTCATATCCACTGTTGTAAGTGATTTGTTATGGTCCAACAAATCAGTTTACTAATGTTAAGTATGAATAATGAGTCGAATCATTCTCAAGTGGTGATACCAATAATAATTTTAAAGAGAATTATAGTCTAGATAGAAATAATGGATAAAGTTTGTTATGAATAATAGATAATTGGAGAAAGACAACTAGAAATCAATACAAAAATTAAAATAACAAAAAAGTCAGCACAAACAATTAAGGCAAGAAATATGATAAACTAAGAGAATAGGCAAAGACAATCTATTCGGGTGATCAAGTCCAGATTTTATCAAACAATATTAATCCTTAGTTTAAGAACTATTCAAATTAGACTAATCCACTCTCGCGGTAGAATTCCATTTACTAATCATGCAATTGTACAATCCCTTGACTAATCACATAATTGACAAGCATTGAATCCTAGTCTATGCAACTACTAAATAATCCTAACACAATCTCTTGACTAGGCCTCATTTATCACTTAATTAATTCATTCAGACATTTCATCGAACACATTCTGCACAACAATCTGTCTAAGTTCTAGATTCGAGTAGCTAAGTCTAGTCTAACATTAAACATATCAATTTAGTGAAGATAATAAACAATCTAAGCCCTAAGCATCATAATCAATCATTTAATCACCCTAATCTACCTAAGTCATTCACTTAGTAGAAAACTACCCACTAATAATGATTGAAACACACAAACCCATGATAAATTTATGCATAATCATGAAACAATAAAAAAGGGAAAATATAGAAGGAGAAATTGCAAGATTAAAAAGAGAACTACAATAATATTCAAAACCTTAAAAGAGTCCAAGAGAAAATTAGAAACAACCTAGAGTAATAATTCTCAAAACAAAACCTAAAAAAACTTATGGTTTTTGGGTTTTTGATCCCCATTTATACTAAGGCAAAATAAAGGAGAAAACTTGACACTTTTTTTCTAGACGCGAGATATATACTAGTCAAATCCCACCGGGATGGGTGAACAGTATGATGCTTACGGCGAAGGCTCCTAGGATGGTTACCGGCCAATATGACCGAGATGCTTGGTCGGTACGAAGGTTCTGTAAAATTGCATATAGACAGTATCGACCCGTGCGACTGAGATGCTTGCTCGGTACGTGTGCTCTGTAAACTTCCAGGGAGTTGTACCGGTCACCTGTCCTATCAAGGCTCTCCTCGGGACACTTCTCTGTCTCTTCTCGCGCATTGATACTGCCTAGATCCCACCGGGATGGGTGACCGTTCTTTACAAGAAAGAGCTAATTCCTTGACTCATAAATATAAACTGGTTCGTGCTAACCGAGCCCGGCTCACGCCTAGAGAATAGTGAGTGCGCGAGGATCTTGTGCACATATCTGGGTGCAAGATGTCTGATAAGCGAGCACTTGACCTTCCCGGCTTCAAATGCATTGGACCCATTGGTGCTCCATATGATGTCGTTTTCCCCGAGTATACATTCACACTCACGAGCCCCATCTTTCGCTAAACCGAATGCTCAGTTATCTGGGCAACTGTAACGTAGCGATCAACCTGATCCCAGCCCTTGAACTTCAACAAACCACTGCCTAAACCATCCCATGCGCCTTCCTTAGCGAGCTCAACCTCCAGCGAGGCTAGAAAAGCACATGTATGCTCCCTGAATCCTTGAAAATGCACTCCATGACTGATTCCATACCCATGCCCCGCAAAATCTGTCTGACTTCGTCTTCGATACCTAAGGCATGCAGTGTAGAGGAGTTTGGTAGAATAGTCAAGATTAAGTCACACTCAATCAGAGCATGATATAATGCCTCGTTTTGCATATGGTGACGTAGTCTATAGGTGTCGGGTTGGCTCTCAGAGGTGGAAAGAAGTTTGAAGTTCTTGATTCTAAAATTTTTTCTTGTATGGGAACGTTGAATTGGGCTCTTTCTGGCTCGACTTCTCTGCCTCGGTTGTGTGACTCACTGCTCGGTTCCCGAAATGGATACCATCGGTTCTACCAATATCAAGAGGTCGAGTCTGGTTGGCTTTTGTAATGCCCTGGATAATCTCCTTTCCCTTATCCTTGGCGGGTATCCTTGCGCTTGACATAACAATTACTACAAAAGAGATAATCAAAGCTAAAATTTTCATTAAGCGTGAAATAGCAAAAATGCTAATGCCAAAGTGATTCAAGCAAGTGATATGTAGTGATTTTGACGGTTTTAACATTCAATTTTCATGCATTTTACATTAGATTAGGATACATTTAGAGTCCTTTATGTTGCATTTGCATATCATTTGTGATTTCAGGTGCAGAGTTAGAGCTATGCAAGAATGGATCAAGAAACAAGGATTTCAAAGCAAAAACGACTAAGTACCAGATCGATGAGCACGTACCGGTCAGATCAGACCGATACCAGACACCACTGCATGGGAAGACGATATGTTGGTGATTTGCACAAGAGACGAACGAATTGCAAAGATAGATCGGTCACCCACACCGGTGGGTCTAACCAGTACACATCCTCCAGATTTCATTATTTTTGTTATTTTTTGGCTAAGTATAAAAGGGAACAAAGTGAACTAAAACCCTAGTTCTTTTCATAGTTATTTTTTTTGATTCTCTCAAGTTTATTTCTCTTATGTTTTTAGATATAGAACTTCTTCTTTCTCAAGAACACTTTGTTATTTGATTTTATCATTTTATTTGCATTTGCTTTCTTTGATTTCTCTTTTTGATTGTTGACTTCTTTTGATTTCCATTTATCTTCTTCAATTCTCTCTCCCAAACCATGTCTAAAAACTATCAAAGTGATTTATGCATGATTTGTGAGTAGTCTTTTATAGCTATGGATTATAGTTAGAAAATGGTAGGATTGAATTGTGAGAATGGTTGAGTATTGAATAAACTAATTATCTTCATCTTATTCATGAACTTAATGCTAGATTAGGCCTTGCAAATCTGATATAGATCATAGGAAATTTGTCGCCCTGAAGGTGTTCGACAGAAATCCCGACTAAGTGAATAAATTGTTAATCAAGTCCTTCCAAGGGATTGTTTAAGAATTGATTGATTGTTGTATGAAATTGTATTCATTGCTTACTCATTGTGTTAATTGCTAAGAGAATATGTAGTTGCATGATTAGGAAATAGTTTCTATTACGAGAGTGAATTAGCCTCAATTAGACATTACTGGAGTGAATTGTGTGAATTAAACCATAAACTAGTATGAAATGACTATCCAATTCGATTGCCATGGTCCATATGCTTGTTTTAATTTATGAATTCATATTTTCTCGATCTCGTTGACTTTTATGTTGACTTTTATTTAATTGCACATTTCTTTTAGTATTCTGGAAAGGATTGTGAGTGACAAACAACCCATATCAATTCCACTTAGACCTAACAATTTAGCTTCACAAGAACTAGTATGTTATTTCCTCCTGAGTTGGTTCGACACATGCCCATTCTCATTTTACCAATATACTACATTGTCAACTGATTTTTTCACTTCACACCCCATAGAAAAAATAAGTCTATCAATTGGCGCCGTTGCCATTTCAGGATTTTCGATAGCCATTAGTTCTTTGCAATCGCTAGGGACTACGTTTTCATTTTAAGTTACTAATTTCTCTACTCTCTGTGTTTTGACTCCTCAGGTACAATCATGGGATACTTTGCTACAGAGTTCGCCACATTTACCTTCAACAACGGTTATCAACATGATATCTATTTCCCCAACCCAACACCACCCTCTTCCTCAAAAGAGGACAAAACCTTACAACTACTACAAGAAATCTTGGAGAATCAAACACAATATGAATACGCCTTCAGAGCATTCATGCAAGACATCAACGCTAAGCTTGATGGTGCTTCACGTGATATAAACACGAAGATTGAAGGAATACAATCCAAGATAAGGGTTGTCGACGATCATGTGACTTTAATCAGCTCCCATGTAGGAAACATGGATTACCACGTAAAAATCGTGGAACACCGCATAACCAACCTCACCTCTCGCTTATCATTCCTTAAGAGCAAAGTGACATAACTAGAACATATCAACAAGATACTCAAAGATCAACAACCGAATAAGGAAGTACCCGCTCCCATGAACAAAATCAGCTCATTAACAACACGAGTTCTCATCAAGGAGAATGAGAAACTGTACATCGGGTGGGCATTCAGTGTAATGAAAGCCAAAGGAAAGGGAAAGTTACTAGTGAAAAGGATGCTCCTCCATAAGCCATCTCGATATGCCTAAGCTTCCATTTCCCGGTCGCCACAAAGCAGTCACCCGAGCAGACAAAAATCTCTCTAAATCTGAAGATCCAAGGAGTTTCATTCTCTCACCCACTCTATGCACTTCTAATTTTAAAAACTACTTATGTGATTTAGGTGCTTCTGCTAGTATTATGCCTTTATCTACTACTAACAAACTTGGCTATGTTTCTTTTGAACTTTGCAGCCTCTCTCTGGTGTTAGCAGATAAATCAATGCAAAAATTAGTGGGTATGCTGAAGAATCTTCCAGTAAAATTAGGGGATGTCGTTGTCCCAACTGGTTTTGTGGCGCTGGATATTGAAGACAAACCATAAGATCCGCTCATCTTAGGAAGACCGTTCTTAGCAACGATCGATGCTATAATCAGGGTTCATGATGGAACAACCAAGGTGAATTCAGGCAATGGTCGTTTTAGGAGTTATGCAAATAAGTCAGTGAGAAAGAAAGACGTCGATCATGGCCAAGCTTTATTTGCTGAGTTCATAGATGAGTCTACAGAGGAGAAACTTAGGGAGCCAACTGAGAAAGGCATCCCCAAGCCAGCTCAACCGACATATCAAAGCACATCTTGGACTATTGAAACCAAGGTTGATGAAGAAACTAGCCATGGTAAGTCTAGTCAAGCTAAAGATTGGACTGAGCTTAAGAGAGCGATGTTGCAAACAATTGGGAGTCTTGAAGCCCATAACTCCTCCAACCTCAGGATGATTAAGAAGCTTCAGGATAAGATTACAGTGTTTGAGTAAGGCTCCAACCCGCCTTGATCGACCGAAATAACGTCAAGCTAGGAGACGTTAAACAAGCTCACTTGGGAGGAAGTCAAATGTCTATCTTTGTACATATCCTTTTTAATTTTAATTTTTTTTGTTTTATTCATTTAATAAAAATCGTTTCACTTGGACGGTGTGTTTGGGGTTTGTTGTTTTTGCAGGAAAACTCAGATGTCTAGGTCAAGTTATGATAAATTTGTGTAACGTTTGGTGATTTTATCATTTTATTTGCATTTGCTTTCTTTGATTTCTCTTTTTGATTGTTTACTTCGTTTGATTTCCATTTATCTTCTTCAATTTTTCTCTCAAATCATGTATAAAAACTATCAAAGTGATTTAGGCATGATTTGTGAGTAGTCTTTTATAGCTATGGATTAGGGTTAGAAAAGGGTATGATTGAATTGCTACAATGGTTGAGCATTGAATAAACTAATTATCTTCATCTTATTCATGAACTTAATGCTAGATTAGGCCTTGCAAATCTGATCTAGATCATAGGAAATATGTCGGCGGAAGGTGTTCGACAAAAATCCCGACTAATTGACTACGTTGTTAATCTAGTTTTTCCAAGGGATTGTTTAAGAATTGATTGATTGTTGTATGAAATTGTATTCATTGCTTCCTCATTGTGTTAATTGCCAAAGGATTGTGTAGTTGCATGATTAGAAAATGAGTTTCTATCCCGGGAGTGAATTAGCCTAAATTAGAACATTCCTAGACATATGATAAGCTTAATTGTGTGAATTAAACCATAAACTAGTATGAAATTACTTTCCAATTCGATTGCTCTTGTCCATATGCTTGTTTTAATTTCTGAATTCATATTTCTTCGATCTTGTTGACTTTTATTTAATAGCTCATTTTTTTAGTATTGTGGATAGGATTGTTAGTGACAGACAACCCATATCAATTCCACTTAGACCTAGGAATTTAGCTTCACAAGAACTAGTGCGTTATTTCCTCTTGAGTTGGTTCGACACATACCCATTCTCATTTTACCACTATACTACATTGACAACTGGTTTTTTCACTTCACACCCGATACAAAAAAAAAACAAGTCTATCAACAAGACATGAACAAAGAGATAAATCTATCAAGAATAACAATCACCAATATCAAGAAGGATAGCTAAGGTTCAATTACAATTTCAATCTCAATTCTCAGTAACTTCACGTCCTAGGTACGTTCTACAAGATTCAATATTCACATTAGGTTCAAGGTTCAAATCAAAGTATATTTCATACCAAAGACAACAAAATATCACCAAGCATTATTAGCATTTTCGATCTAGCAATCTTTCGATAAGTTTCTCAAGAAAGTTCATGAATCCAAAGTTTGGATTTTTTTTTCAAAATTGGTGAAATTAGGCTCAAGCAATCAAGAGAAACAAAAGACATCAACATTCCAAAGGTTCATTAAGCACAAGGCATACTAATCACACTCTAAATGTTGCAAAAATCAAGTTCAAGGTTAGAGTGAATAGTACCCACGAAAATGGAGTTTTGAAATCCATACCTTTGGTGCTTTGGAAAGAAAAATAGAGATGAAAGTTAGCAAGCAAGTGAACAATCCGAAATTTGCCCACAAAAATCAATAAAATCGATGAAGAGTGCTAGCAAAAATCAAATATTGAGTTTTCTTGTAAAAAATGATGAAGAGCGAGTGAGAAAATTGAATGGGAGTGAAGAAAAGCATGGGGAAGTGTGAAAACCCTTAAGTGAGTAGCAAACCAAGATAAAATGAGGAAAAAATCAATTTAAAATCCCACATCTGTCAACCTTAACCGATGCTACTTACCAATGCTTCGATGAAATCCGAATTTTGAACGATAGGCCAGCCTTAATCGATGTTGCTGACCGATACTCTCGAGAAACCTGAATATTGCTCAGCATTGGTCAAGGTTCGTTGATGTTATGTTGAGCAATTGGCCGAAAATCTTCCCATTTTTTCTTCACTTCTTCAATCCTTAACGTTTAATACTTGGAAAATTGAACACTTAAACAAAAATAGTCTTTAAAATGCTTGTTTTAAACCTAAGAAAACTTAAACGAAAGTATATAAAAATGATAGACGTGAGACTTCCTCTCAAGTGAGTTTGTTTAACGTCACTTAGCTTGACGTATTAAACTTTATCAATCAGACTGACGCGGGAAGCGACCGGATTCGAGCCTGGTTACTCTATCCATGAGTGAATCAATGGTGGCTCAAGTGTAGCTCGATTCACCCTCATTAGAGAAAACCTTATTGACAACATCATACTGTATTTGTAGCCTCTCGATCATCCGATCTAAATGGTATGTCCCTTACTCTTCTCGTGCAATCTCCTCCATAGGTTGGTTACAACTAACCATACTTCCTTAATCCTCTACTTATTCATTCATAAGTCTTGTTGTTAAACCATTCCCAGCTCCTTCAACACCTACCTCATCAAAACTGACTTGCTCATAACGAGAATAATTTATCCCGACCGGGAGATAGATAACCTTGTCAACCACATTCTTCAAAACCAACTCGTCATGTTGAACTTGAGATCAACCCTGTGGTCTTTAAGAATGTTCTCCCCGGAATAACCGACTCATCTTCCCGCATGCCTAAATCCATCACGTAGAAGTCGGCGTGCAACCAAACGTTTTGTATCTGAACTAGTGTTCCCATGAGCACACCGCTTGGTCAACATACTCGCCTCCTAGGGTAATCAGATAAATCAATGGGGGCGCAACATGAGTTAGCGCTAGGCAGTCGCAAACATCCTTGAAGATCATGTTCAAAAAAGAACTTGTATCACATAGTGCATGACCTAGATCAATGCCATTGGTGCTAACCGGAATATGGTACAATCCCAGTTCCGTCTACGTTGTCAATACCCTGAATCCTTTTGGTCGGTGAAAGGGAATATCCACCATGGAATACCTTCCTCCTCGTCTTCACTACCTCTTCCTTTTCTAGTCTCAGCTTCTCCAATACTTGTTCCTTCATTAATACCAAGTACATACACTCGCTCTTCTAACCGAGTCTTGCATTTTGATTTTTGGATCTCACATAATAGGATTCCGTCTTTGCCAATGTCTAGGCGGATGGCTCCATTCTTGACATCAATGTCAGCTCTGGTGGTGGCCAAGAAAGGACGACAAAAAATCAGTGGATCCCTTGGTTCGCATTCCGTCTCCAAGATCACGAAATCAGTAGGCACCCTTACTCCTCTTATCATAATCGGGAGATCCTTGAGCATTCCAAGTGGCCTTCTTCTTGAGAAATCTGCAAGGACCATGGAGATCCTACAATCATCAAAAGACGAGTAGCCTAACCTGTTAATAATGGGTAAATGCATGACATTTACATTTGCACCCAAATCAACCAGTCAGTTATCAAATTCAATGGAATGTAATGTGCAAGGGAGAGTGAAACTCCCTGGATCCGAGTGTTTAGCTGGATTGCCCTCACTATGAGTGCATGCGTAGTAGAGTCGATGCAAATAACAATCTTGTCGAAGTCTCTGTTTTCAACCTCAAATTTCTCTATCTTTGCCTGAAGTTTCTCTTTGAGTGCTTCTGTGCAGTTTGGGCTATCCATCGATTCTCTGATTTTTGGCAACCTCTTCCTAGCAACTTGAGTGTCCACTTCAAGTTCATCCTGTACTTTGCCAAGTAGCGACCCATGAAGGGAAGCTTTGGCCCATACATACAAACTTCTTCTTCAGAAACCACAATCTATGAGATCTGTTCTGGTCTAATTTCCCCTCCAACTTGAACGACATTGTCCTCAATGAATTCGTTCGTGGTGATCAGATTGACATACTCTTCCTTAGGATATTATGTCTTGCCAGGAAGAAGGCCCATTGAGCGTTTGGAGGAAGAAGCAACCTGAGCAACCTGGTTGTCAAGCATATATAAATCAGAAGACACAAACTCAAACTTAACGTTCATATCGGTATAGAAATGATCCACCTTATCGTGGATTTCCTTCTTGAAGGTTGTAGAGTCTATGTTATATCTTGTCGGCCCCTCAAGAAGTTACTTCTGCAAAGAGTTGGTTTGATTCTTTTCTGCACTCACATGTGTGGCATTCCCTTGGTGTTGTTGTTGTTGGGTAGGTGGGTTAGTAGGAAATCCCGGGGGACAGTTCTGATAACCTTGGTTCGGGAATTGTTGTCTGTTCTAATACCCTTAATTCTGATAACCTTGGTTTTGGTAACTTTGATTGTAGGCAAGTCTCTGAGTTGGATATACATGATCTTGCAGGTTAGCAACGTTGGTGCTTCTGTATGATAAGTTTGGATTAGCCTGGTAGTTGTTAAACCGAGGCTAATATCCTTGGTTTCCCATGTAGTTGACTTCCTCAATCTGGTATTCCTCGTGCATAACCTCATCCTCGTTGCTTATCATGTGGAATGTTGCATGTTGAGCACTTAGCAACTTATCAATCTCCTCACTAAGAGATTGAATCTCCTTCTTAATAGATTCGTCCTTCATCAGAGTGCTGCCCCGATTTACCTTTTCATAGTCCTCACCATGGTGACTGTTACTTTGAGCCATATTCTCAATTAGAGTTAACCCTTTTTCCTCAGTCAACCCGTGAAAGTTACACTAGCTAGCAATCATGAGCCTCATCTAATACTTCTTGTTTAAACCCATGAAAACCGTGTTGAGTAAGCCGATTACAGAGAACCCGTTATGTGGGCACTTGATAGTATAAGACTTGAAGCAATCCCATGCTTCAACAATTGATTCGGTACCCTTCTGCGTGAACCCTAAGATCTTCTTCCTCAATGAAGTTGTCTTAGATGCAGAGAAAAACGGAGTGAGGAATTCCTTTTTGCACTACTCCCATGTGGTTATTGAATCCCTTGGTAGTTTCTTTTTCAAGTTGTGAGCACGGTAACCCAATGAGAAGGGAAAAACTCGCACCGTTCATCTTTACAGTTCCACATAACCTATCGAAAACGTCTAAGTGGTAAAGGGGGTCTTCATCAAGTAGACCGTGGAACTTGTTGTTCTGAACCATGGAGATAAAGCTGGTCTTTATCTCAAAGTTGTTGTTGTTCACTACCAGCGCCCTGTTACTAGCACAAGATTCGTGCAAAGTTGGCTGATCAGAAGCTCCAATTGTCTGAGCCGGCTGAACTGGTGCGTTGTTAGCTAAACATGTACTTCCTGTACCCCTTCCATCTCTAAGTTGAGACGGTTAATGTGTTGAGCACGTTCTGCTTGTCGTCTTGCATGGGTGTTCTATCTTTCCAATGCACGAATGTCAACTGGAATCGGTAAAAGATTTTCTGATCCGTGGGAACGAAGGTTCATACACCTGAAACACAAAGAAAAGAAAACTCAAAAGTCAGTATCTTTGAAAAAAATAACTTAGGCCCTAAAAGACACAAAAGACCTATTGCTAGTTCCAAATCCCAAATTGGCAACGACACCAATTTTATGAAGAGAATCTTTACCCCATCACTCCTATTGGTTAGAAGAGTGGAATAAAGGATTGGGTTTCGGGATTGAAAGGTGGGCAGAGTGTCGAACCAAATCAGGAGATAACTAGCTCGATAGGGCTAATAGAGGGTAAAAGTCAAATTGGTTGTTTAAATTGTCACTAAAAACAATCCTAGATAGCAATGAAATAGTGTCAATTGTAGCAAGTAAGAACGAAACGAGAAGATAATTAGAAAGATAATAAAAACTAAGCAAATGGTAAGAAAATCGATTTCAGGCAATTGATTCTGTTAGTGACGCTCAATTTCACAAAACGAAGCTAATCTTAGGTTTAGGGATTTCAAAATTAGATTAATCCACTCTTGTGGTAGAAATCCCTTTCCTAATTTGCAACCTAACACAATCTCTTGGCTAAGCACATGAATAGAAATCAATAAATACAATCCCATGCATTTGATCCTAACACAATCTCTTGGAAAAGCTTCAAATGATAACATAAAAGGTAGATTCCAGAAATTCATAAACACCTCTCGGGAAATAAATCTCCTAAGATTTAGAGGAGGGTGGTCAACCCTAATTTAGCATTAAGAACACCTAATAGAAGAATATATTGAAAATATCTATCCTAAACATCACCAACCATCCTCTAATCACCTTAATCTATCCTAACCATTCACTTATAAAAGACTACTCACAAGCCATAGGAAGAGCACAAGATTTCATGGAACATCTATGTTCAATCATGCTAGAGTAAGAACAAGAAGATAGATTAATCAAGAAATTAGATTAAAACTTGTAGATTAAAGAAATAAACAAAATAAATCATCAATACCAAAAGAGGACTCAAACTTATAATAATGGCTCTCACCTCTAGGGTTCTTGGCTAAAAATGTATTTATAGTTGCAAAAGAAAAGCATGGTCAACTCATTAAAACGAGCAAAAACTAAAATCCGACAGGATCAGTCACCAATGGTCGATGCTGGTGACCGATCCTGATTAGTGATTCTGGTTCTTGAGCTGCATCGGTNGGTGACCAATCCTGATTAGTGATTCTGGTTCTTGAGCTGCATCGGTCACCTCTGGTTGATGCTAGTGACCGATGCTACTCATGTTATTCTCTTCTTGACACGCATGGGTCAGCCATGACCGATGGTCTTGGTCGATTTTGGTGATCTTGATTCCTTCTCCATACAACGAACTCTCTTGGCTAATGCTCATGTTGGATGCTCTCCATCCTTGATCCTTAATTATCCAAAATGCTCCAATATGTGCACAAGTCTGTTCCAATCACCTAAAATGCAAAATATGCACAATATGCAAATCCTAAAGGAGCTAAATGCTATCCTTAATATACAAACACGAGCCAAAATGTGTAATCTCACTTAGGTCGCATATATATGCGACCAAAGTACGATTGCCTACTAATTTATTTATATACAAAATTGAACGAGGTAGTCGCACATTAGTTGCACATATTTGCTACCATTGTGCGACTACACGTTTAATTCCTTCTTCTAATTATTTAATATGTAATCGAAGATATGTGAAAACATGTGCGACTATTTTGAAACTCCATTGCGTACTCACACGCATATGCAACTAGTCAATGTAGTCGCACATTAATCCTAACTTATGCAATTGCTGTGTGACTACATTTATATTTGTGACTCCAGTACGTGGTCGCAATCTGTAGTCGCTAAACTGCAAGTTCGTCTTAGAGTTGCAAATGGGTCGCACCGTGGTCGTAAATGCCTCTTTTGCGACTAAACTGATACCCCATTCGTAGTCGCACATATATAGCTTGTTTTCTTGTTGTGACGTAACATCACAATCATCATGCATAACATCACAATCATCATTCATAACATAGAACTTAGTCATAACAACAAGATCTAAGCATATATGTTATGAATCTTGAAATATTGAAGAAGTAATATGACATATGTTTCCACAGATCACACCCTCACCTTAACTACTTTGAAGACTAACTTTACTACAAACCTTCATAATCAAATCTTCACCTTTCATTTTTGAGCCAACACATACCAGGAACAACTCCACAAAATCTCATGACGGTCGAACTTCACATGAGTTTTGTATAGTCCTTTGAAGTTGGTGCAACATACCCATAATTTTGACACATTCGCTAAGTTAACTTCAACTGGTTGACATACTTTGATCATCTAATCCGAACGAGCTATCCTCTTATCAGCTACTATTAAAATGACCTAAAAGTGTTCATGTAAATTATCAGTACATTCCAAGATCATTTACCCCATCAATCATCATTAGTTATCAGACTGGCTCAATCTTAGGTTTTAGCAAAATATAACATGTCTGGTAACAATCCATAAAATAACAAACTAACAGTTGAATGATAACCCAATAATGTCTTAAAGGCCTCCATGAAGGTTCAATTTGATCTAAACTATACAACATCTCCAAAATTCGCTTTTGGTGTCCGTTGGTCGCTGATTCGGTGTGCACATTCCTGTTCCAATAAAACATTCATAACTTTTACACCATAACTCTGAATAACAATCGGTGTTCACTCACATCTAAATCCAAAAGTAAAAATATCCTTACCCAATTTTAGCCTGATCAGATATGGTTTACCTCTCCTTTTTCAGCATACTCTACTGATAGTTGAATCTGTTTTCTGATTTTTTTATGTGAAAGTCATTTTTCTCATTAGTTTTGTTTTTCCTCTAGAGAGTAATCCCTTTGACTAAGGGAATGAAAATATGATTCTTGTAACCTTATAATTCTTTTTGTACTAGGATTTTCCTTAATCCACACTCTATTGAAATTGAACTTACCTTAATTAGGTCCAATAACTTTAAACTTAAAAAAATACTCACAATTCACGAGTTTCAGATGATACAGAGATATTGATAAATTGGCAAATGAAATGGAAGGAGATTGTGTTTACATAGAGGTACATGGCGTAGCTAAACCGTTGCAAAAAAAATACCCACTTATGTTGTTAATCCTTCTCTAATTTTGGACACCGTAAGAATGACCAATCCAAAAGTTTGAAAATAATTCCCAAAGTTGACGACGATTTTCATTGAAACTACGAAACTTACTAATAAATTTGCAACGATCATCACAACAACGTCACTATTTTTAAGCCTAAAATACGAACAAATAATTTCTGAATATAGCCATGACCTAACAAACGTAATGTAGCTCAGACATCGCTAGGTGGATGTAAATTTGCTTAAAAAATTCTAAAATTATTCTTGAATCATATATATTCAATAACCATATATATATTCAATTTGGTGTATATGATGTAATCTCATTAGTCTATATCTCTATCTCAAGTTACAATTTATTCAAAACATTTTTTAGTCTATACCTAAAAATGTACGTAATGTAAGTAACTATTTATATAATTACATATGCAAACTGTATCGAGGTTTCATATGGTGTATTGTTCTAGTAAATAAATAATTATATGTTAGTTTTAACAAGTATGAAAGTTAATGTATCATATTAAATATATATTAGCGGCGATTTTGCGGAAAATACTACGGGCGGTTGCTATATCATCCTTAGTAGAAGCGATGTCACATCGAATACTATTGGTAGACAATATGTCATTGCAACATTTACGTAAAAGTTTCCTCACATTCTAATTAGTTAGATTCAAGAAGTATGCAAATCGTCACAATTTATCTTTAAGATGAATATACACTTCTTCCAACCTAATATTTTTTCGGTGTTAAATCACTCGTTTTCATCTCATTTAAAAAGAAACAAATCTTCCTAGATATTAAAAATAATAACAGGTTAGAAGAAG